>JASAOQ010000328.1:0-19323 GCA_031306065.1 Pseudopyricularia cyperi | reverse complement strand
GCGCGGAAAGAATCAAGGAACTACGTTGATTAAAGTAGCTTTCTTTCGTACCGGAGTAGGTAAAGATGTGCAGCACAGCCCAGCAGCTTCCTCCTCCCCGCCCCGTGATCCCCTTGCCCCTTGCCCCGTGATCCCCTTCGAAAAGATAAACAAGGGGAAGGGGGGCGGGGGGGTTTTAAAAACCAACTCTTTGACGTTCGGGTAAAGCGAACCGAAGGAAAAAGGAAAACACGCGAGCGCGGCAAGGTGTCCCATCGGAGAGGACATTGAGATCGGCATGGTTTTCTACCACGCACGGCAAGACTGCCGGGTTGGACCGCATCATCCCGAGAGGGAGGGGGCCCCCTTTTCGGGAGGAATGAAATCCTTCTTGATCTTTTTCCGTCCGAGGTGATATTTACGACATCTTTCTTCTTTTTCTTTTTCTCCTACTGCCTTGTTCCTTGAAATGATCCCCCCGCCGCCCCGCGATGCTTTGTCGGAAAGCGCATCAGGGGTTCATCCGTTCGCTTGTTCGGGAATACCTTTTTAGGGTGTTGAGGCATGGGAAAAGATATCGGGGCAAAAGATAGATAGGCCAAAGCAACAGGTGACAAGAAAAAACCTCGGAACCTACCCCGGAGAATTCGAAGGATATTAGAGAGAGAGACAGAGATAGAGATGCAGAAAGAGATACAGAAGAGAGACACAGAGAAATACGAACTCCGTGTTCCCCCTATCTCTTCTATTCTTTCATTTGTTGTTAACAAATCCAATCTCGGATCGCGCATTACGAACGCTGTGCCGAGGTTGTGACTTTTATGCGTCCGGACACAAGTGGGCGGGTTTTACGAATGCAGAACTCGAGAGGCACCGCAAAGCGGGCTGTGTTTTCCATCTTTCCTGGGCTGGGGGTCTTTTTTTTTTTGCATAATGAAGTGGGAATATTGTTAATCTCTTTGCTATTTGCAATTTTTTTTCCCCCTCTCTCTATCCACACAGAAGGACTGATTAATTCAGAGCTAGCGGCTCTGTTGGGTAGAGAAGCAGACAGGGTGTAGCTACCCAGAGGGCACGATGTACCCTCAGCACATGGTTTGAATCACCCGCCCTAGAGATAGAAACGTGTGCGATATCGAGCTCATCTTTTTTTTTCTTCTCCCAAAGTGGTGGGATGGAGGGACGACGGGGATGAGCATCGGCCTCGGCCTCTGTGAATCCGGATATGATGGATATCCATCTTGGCGCCTATACAGGCCGTGGTTGGAGCGGTGGTGCCCGCAAAAGATGCACTCCATCTTTTCGTCCCAAGATGTAGTGGGCATCCATGGACATGGGCATGTAATTGCTACCTATACTATCTTATATCCCAAGTAATATCACAAAACGCAGCAAGTATGTGCTACTGTAGTAATAGTAATTACAAGACTTGCAGCTATATACCGTACCCCCTAACTAGTATCGTGACATGGTGTTTTTTTTTTTTTTTTGTTTTTTTATTGTTTACTCCACCACTTGTTCAGTTAGTGCCGTGACCAGTCGGTTGTTAAGTACCGGGTATGTAGAACTATAACGTCGTCGTGTCAAAGACGGACTCCCATGCCCGTGCAACGTAATGGGTGGTGTCTGGCGCCAGGAGACTGGAGAAGGGGACGACGATGAACTGCAATCCTGATGCAGCCTAGCACCAGGCAGACTAAGCTAGACTCGTGGCGCGGCGTACGGCACAGGACAGGCACAGGCACAGGTCCGTCTAGGAATCCAACTATGGATGGGATGGCTTTTTGCTTTTTTTTCTTCTTTTATTTTGTTATCTCTTCGTTTTTCCTCCCCTGGTTGCGCCGCCCACGTAAGACTTTCCTGTCAAATATGTTTACACTTCTCTCGTCTCTTTGCTGTGCCTCTCTCTCTTTAGTTCAACACCCCTTTTTCGCACATCTTCTCTCCAACTTTCACTCTCAATTTTGGGTCCGGCTTTCGCTTATCGACTCGCAATGTAGCATGGCGAGTCCCGAGGCCAGGGTAGCGACGTTGCATAGTGATCAAAGATGGAAGGAAAGGGGGAAAAAAATCAAAAATTCGATGCCGTTGCGTTGCGTGGTTTGCGGATCGACCATGGGACCTTGGAAGTTTGTGTTTGTCTGTCTGGTACAGCATAGTACACCTCGCTCAACAGCCTAACCACGTCTGTGTGGTACTACTGTACCTTACTCTCCGTCGTTCCCCTACGACGTAGGTGCTTCCAAGCCACACACAGACATACACACCCTCTCATCTGTCCGGGACACCCCCTCCCTCCTAGCCCCCCTCCCATCTGGCGGGGCTGGGCTCAGGTATGTTTTTGTTTGTTTGGCTCCTTGTTGCACAATGGGGTGGCGAGCTGGCGACGGGCGCCGGGGGGTTTTTCGTGCCTCTTTCTGTTTGGATGAACCACGGGTGTTTATGAGGTACCAGCGTATGATGGATACTACGTATCGTGTACTTGCTGTTGGGCAAAACATTGCCCCCTCCCTCCTCATCCCACCTCCCTCTCCTCCCCTCACCTCCCCGTCAGCTAGGTCTATTGCTACTGTCTAGGGTAATCTACGTAGGCAAGGTAGTATGGGCGACCCAGAGCCAGGTCCCGTGGGTTGGGTGGGAAAGCTGAGAGGGGGGATGGGCTGTTGTTTTGACTCGAGATGGCGCCGCGCAGACATGGGAATTCTCGTACATTTCATTATCACACCAAAAACAAAAACAAATAGGGGACTCGGCTCAGGAACAGCGGCTGGTATCCCTTCCTTGACCTCCGGTGGGAGGACCGTTGCTACGGGACTGGTGGGTAGCAAAATTTCAGTTGAACCCCCTTTTCTGTTTGCTCTTTTTTCTCCATTTTGTTTTGTTTTGTTTCGTTTTCGTTTCTATGCCGATAATAAAGGCTTTAGGGATCCCCATTGTTGCCCAGTCACATGATCCCAGAAAAGAAAAATACAAGACTAGCTGAGGTTTGCCTTGCCTGCGTACTCCCATACCGATACAGAAGGGGGAGGTACTTTCGTATATGAAGAAACGCGCAGGCGGGAAAAAAAAAGACACACAAGACCCGCAGGAGAAAAAGGGAAAAGCAGGTACTGCACATGACGCTAGACTAGGATGTCAGCATGTGTCTCTTCTTTGTCATCGTCTTCTATTTCTTTTTTGGTTTTTTTTTTGTGTTCCCCGTGCGCGGCGGTGTTGACACAAGGCCAAAGGGGAGTCCGCTCTATGGGACGGACTTCCAGTCGATGCGTCCCTCCCACCCCTTGATACTGAATTGTTGACGCTATCCAGGCCGGCAGGCAAGTAGAGGGTGCCAGAAACAGAGTAGAGAAGCTGGATCTGCGTGTGTATGTTGTGTGCTGGTGTGTTGTGATGTGTTTCGTGCGTTAGTCAGAAGGCGTTGCGAGAGGCTTTTCACTAGTGCCAGATCCCGTTTGGAGGAAGCAACAATTATTGTCTAGAGACAGACTATCTTCTTCCATAGAAGCAAGTCCGATAAAAAGCAGGTAGGCCCTGGCAGGGAGCTGGCTTCTTTGCGATCGAGTCTACGTTTACGAATCCCTGTCCCTGACAGCCCTATAGATATGGTGGGCAGATATTTGCTTATAAAAGACGACGGTAAAGAGTAAAACATGGAACGCCTAGCCCCTGGGTTTTTTGCAAGCTTACGTAGGAGGTGTTATTTTGGAAACTGGAGCGCAAACATTCGCATTTGCCTTGTGCCATGCTCAAGCCAAATCAACGCATTTTCTACAGTTGCCTTGCCTGGCATGCCCATATGCTCTATCTCTTCGTCGGTGCTATCGTCCATAAAGCAGAAATCCCAAGGGAGCCTGCAAGCGGCTAGTGTAGGCCGAGACGAGGCAACGTCCACCATGCTCCGTCGCTTTGCACCATATCAAGCTGTATATACTACGGACCCCATCTGATGGAACTTTCAAAACCGTTCGTCCTCTATACCTGCTGAAGAAAAGAACGCAGATGGCTCGTAGACCCCGACCTATGGTGCTTTAGTCTCTTTATGACTCGCGAAATGCTCGTCGACGTGGAGCTGGACGTTGCGATGATATCACAGGGAGACGGGGTGACACCACAACTCATGCAGGCAGCCATCGTCAACAGTCTGGTACCGCACAGGCAGGCCACTTGCACAAATCCAAAGCCATCATATCCCCACGTTGCCTCAAACTGCGACGTGCTTTCTGCACCCCTCAAGGTCGCACGGAGGGGCTCGAGTAGCTGCGGGCCAGACAACTATATGCCATCTGTGGCCTTGCAGGATGGGGCTCAAGGGCTCGAGCGGGTGTCCTTGTGTGAGCCCCCGACGCCGTCCCCGGGATTCCTCGTCCAAGGGAGACGAAGATGGCGAACTGCAGAAAGGGCCCTGGGCGCGAGACATGTACAAAGCCTACACGGGTCAACTATTGAGGAGCTAGGTCTAAAGTCACAACCCTTTTCCCCGGTGTCTGTGTCTTTCTGCACCGCCACAGCTCGCCCTCACTTCCCCCCGATGACCAGAGACGGGATAGATGGTCCTTTGTTATTTTTATCTCCTTGAGAGGACGGCAACATAGAGCAAGGCGCCATCTCGGCGGTGGCTAAAGTCAAACATGTATTCTTCTACAAAAAAAAAGGAGAACAAGGTCCGTCTCTGGATATGCGGGACATGGAGTGCATGCGCTGGTTTGTGCACGAGGGTCATAAACACGTTGGATTTGACTATTGGCCGCATGCTGCTGGCCTTGCAGATCCCGCACGGGGGCAACGGAATATCAACGACCGCACTAAGCATCCGGCCAGGGTCCTTGTTTTTTTTCCCAGGTTGAATATCCGGTGTTGATGATTTGATATGCCAAGGGCGCTTGTTGATGGGTGCCCACGAACGCGTCCAGCAGATGGGAGAGAACGAGCAACAAGGCCCTTGGGACCGTGCTGACGACCATTTTACACAATGCTATGCATCGTGACCCTGGGTGAGTCTTGATACTGCACGCCTCTGCTAATCTTTGCCCCGTCCGTGAGTGATATGCTCACCCATTTGGGATCAGGGGACGTAGGGTTAGACTACGGACTATCATGCCGTGCCTCAGGGATCACGAAAACTTAATACGTATTCCGTTTTTTTTTGCCCTCTCTGTATTTTTGGTGTATCTTATGCATGTCTCCTGCCGAGACTTGCTTTTCCCTTGTTCGCAGTCACAATCTCCCGCGTCCTTCAAGGCGCGGCAAAAGGCGGGAAAGCACAAGCCCATGCATTCTGGGTACCTACCAAGGTAGGGTATGCATGTGCTATAGCTCAAAGTACTTGCTTCTTCAACGCCTTGCCGAAGCCTAACCCAATATACCCCTTGAGAAAAAAAAAGCTTAGTTCCATATTATGCCTTTGTTATACCAGCATACCCATACGCCGAGCAAAGGCAGGCAAAGTGGCGGCCCCGACCCTGGGGGCAGGAGGGTTCGTCCCGATCTTCTAGGCTGATATTTTGAGCGCCCCATCTTGGCGGCCATGCCTCTCTTGATCTCTTTATTTTCTTCTTCGGTTCTGCCCTGGGAGGCACATGGGGTAGGAATCTCGATGAGCTTTGTAGCCAAAGCGCTTATCTTGCAGGTCCTGTGGCTTTTTTTCTTTCTTTTTCTTGTCGGCAAAACTGGCCGCTGGGACATGTCGCTCAGGTCGCCGACCACCACACAACAGAAAGGGGTTCAGGGGGTCACACATTTCTGGCTTTTTCTTTGTTTAGGGATGGGGAGTACGACAACAAAAAGATGTATGGGTTGGAGGGTCGTGCAGGTTTCCGCAGCATACGCAGCGTTCCCAGTGTCTCAGTTTGTCCTCCCCGTTGCTCATCACCCTTTCAGGATAACATAACACCTAGATATAGAGAGACAGATAGAGAGGGCGTGAAAAGAGGGCAAAATAGAACGAGCTGTCCTGTGACCAGCCGTTCGGCTGCACAAGTCGTAGCGCCAATCGGAATCGGCAATCGGGTGTCGAGTCTGCGGACGTCACATGGTAATCTCTCTCGCGGGACCTTGCAGCAAGCCGTCGAGAGCATCAAGGGCAAAAGTCGCACGACCCCGAGACGGGAAGCACACCCCCTCCGGGAGCTCGTCAGCTTTGTGTGACGGTGAGGATGGCGTTTGGACGTTAAGACCAACGAAAGGTGTAGATATCCCAGGTACTACACACGGTTCCACAAGGGACCAAAGATATACATCGCTGCTAGCCCTTTACAATCAGGAAATGCATGGTGCGACACTGGTCATCCGCTTCTGCTGTGACTGAGACCTTTTAGTGTGCTACCAATCACAGCTGTCTCTATGCATTTCGGGGTCTTGAGACTAATGAAGAGCGCCTGTTGACGAAGACTTGCACACAAGGCTTGCGTGACCGTACAACGTAAAAAATATGCTGAACAGATCAAAAAAAAGTAAACAACCCAAGCTCAATTGGGATGCTGCACCTCCAGCGCATCCCTGATCTCCAGCGTCACCCTCCCACCATCAGCACCGCCGACCAGGCTGACAGACGAGAGGTCCCTGACCACCCAGTCCGGCCCGGCGCCCGCCACCTGTTCGACGGTGTGGCTCGTGACAAGGCCCAGCACCCTGCAGCCGGCCGCCTTGCCGGCCCGGATGCCGGCGGGGCTGTCCTCGAGCACGAGAACGCTGGCGGCGCGGCCACACAGGCCGAGCCTGTCGAGACCCATCAGGTAGCAGGCCGGGTCGGGTTTGCCGTTCTGGACCGACTCGGCCGATATCAGGTGCTCGGGCCGCGGCAGGTTCAGGACCTCGAGCCAGCCGTTGACGAGCGGCTTGGTGCCCGACGTGACGATGGCCCAGGGGGCCGACTTGGCCCTTATGGCGTCGAGCAGCGACCTGGCACCGGGGATCTCTTCTGCTTCTCTGCTGTACAGCTTGGGCAGGAGGCCTTCCATGTGGGATACGACTGTGGCATGTCGGATTAGACTCGAAGTTTGTGAGACGACATCCCAAGAGAAGATTGAGTTTGGTCCTTGAACGACAAGAGTTTTCCTTTTTTTCCCCTCCAGTGCTATACGGCGCTAGCGACAACAGACTTACACTCCATGTTTGCCTTTTCGGGACAATGTATCAAGAGAGTGTCGATGCTGCGGCGCCCGTGGGAGGTTGCCAAGATGATCTTGGGGTCGACACCAATCTCCTTGCCAATACTAAGCATTAATTTGCGCAAAGGGTACAACGCATCCAGAAAGTCAGTAAATGCGAGTAACCGTCGGGTTTCATGGGTAGAGCACCGATACTCACGTGGCCCAATGCATCTCAATGGCCTTGGTAGAGTCGATGATTGTGCCATCCATGTCCCATAGGAAACCGTCCAGGACAACTTGCTGCGGGGGTGCAGTGAAGGTGTACTGTGTACCCTCGGATGCCTGCAAACTCCCCATGCTGAAGTATTCAAGTATTCTAGCCGCGAGGTGGTAAAGAGAAGTGTGAAAGTCTGAGTGGGAAGCAAAGTTGACTCTATGGAAGTAGCGGTCTCGTATGGTCGGACTTGAGGAATCTCTACCGTGAGCGTCTATACGATCTAGTCTATCTGCTGTTAAGGATGGAGGGGAGCGACTCGAGTATCTTTGTTCACCAAAGGGTATCAAGTTGTTGGAAGAAGGACTTGGACGGATGATGCGGGCGCCACTCGGCCAAGATATGATTCAAGTCGAGGCGGAAGAGTTATGCGGTGTTTTGCCGCGGTGGAAAACCCCGCCATGCTCTTTACGGAAGCTCCGCTCCCGCCACAATACATTTCATTGCGATGCAATGCGATGCCGCACCGGATGGTTTAACATTTGGCGGATTAGAGTCACAGCCAGTCAGCGAAGAACTGGAATAGATAGCTCAAGTGATGTTCTTATGGTTTTACTAGAGGGCTTTCCGCATTCCGCATCGGGCGACCGACATCTTTGACTTCTTGGGGATGGTAAGGTATTTCATCTTGTCCAGCTAAAATAAAACAGAGGCTGTTGTTGTTTTCACAGGGTTACAAGTCATCCACTGCCAGACCCACTTAGACCGGGCTCAAGGTGGGGCAACGGTGGATAGGCGGTCAAGATTTTGGGGAGAGCGTCACGGCAGAAATTTTTCGCAGTCGTCCATCCCACCAATTCTCCAGCCCATCCCATCTTGCTGGAGAGGCGTCGAGTCTTTCTACCTTTGTTAAAACACAGCCAGCAGCACCCATAACACAGGCCTTCACAATGGCAGGCTCAATCAACAAACCAAAGAGTTAGTGCTTCTTGTCGCGAAAATACCGCTTCAAAGTGTTTGCCAGCTAATCAGACCCTATGGCCAACAGAGCCCATGTCAAAGCGGACGCCGGTGCGCCTCCGGAATAAAATCGAAAAGAAGTCCAAGGCCAAGCAGCGCAAGGACAGGAAGCTGGCCAAGAAGAATCCGCAGTGGGTGTCGAAGCTCAAGAAAGACCCTGGCATCCCGAATCTCTTTCCATACAAGGAAAAACTGCTCCAGCAGATAGAAGAGGCCAAGATCCAGAAGCAGGAGGAACTTCGCCGGAGGAAAGAGGCGGCAAAGGCGGCCAAGGCTCAAAAGAATGGCGGCACTGAACAGGAGGACGACGTGGACGACGCGGAGAGCATGGACGACGCCCTGATGGACGACGACATGGACGAGTCTGACCCCATGGCGGCGCTCATTGCCAGCGCGCGCGCAGCCGCGGAAAAGTACGACGACGACCTGCAAACGGACGACGATGATGAAATGAACGACGACGACGACATTTCCGGCTCTGAAAGCGACGGCGAAGGCGGGGCGGTTGAGGTGACCGGCGGCGCGACCTCAAGAAAGGCTTTCGACAAGGTTTTCAAGCAGGTGGTCGAGCAGGCAGATGTCGTTCTCTACGTGCTAGATGCAAGGGATCCCGAGGGAACAAGGTCCAGGGACGTCGAGCGGTCCATCATGGCGGCGGCAAGTGGAGGCAAGCGGCTTATTCTAGTGCTCAACAAGGTGGACCTGATTCCGCCGCCAGTCCTTCGAGCATGGCTGACGCACTTGCGCCGATACTTCCCGACCTTGCCGCTCCGGGCTTCCAACGCCGCCCCGAACGCGCACACCTTCAACCACCGTGACGTGACGGTTCAGAGCACCAGCACGGCTCTGTTCCGCGCGCTCAAGTCCTTTGCAGCAGGGCGCAACCTCAAGCGAGCCGTCTCCGTCGGCGTCATTGGGTACCCCAACGTCGGAAAATCATCGGTGATCAACGCGCTGCTGTCACGGATGAGCGGCACCCGCGGTCAACGATCCGCCTGCCCCGCAGGTGCTGAGGCCGGTGTCACCACTTCTATCCGGTCGGTCAAGATCGACTCGAAACTTACACTGCTCGACTCGCCCGGTATCGTGTTCCCGTCTACGTCGTCATCGACCTCGTTCGTACCAAAGAACAAGACCGAGGCCCATGCGCATCTGGTTCTTTTGAACGCTGTGCCGCCCAAACTCATCGAGGACCCCGTTCCGGCCGTGACTCTGCTTCTGAAGCGACTATATGCGTCCCCCGATCTCCTCAAGAAGCTGACGGACGTATACGACCTACCTCCACTGCTGACCGATGCATCGGGTGACGCGACGACGGACTTTTTGGTGCAGGTCGCGCGGAAGCGAGGCAGGCTGGGCCGCGGCGGCGTGCCCAACATCAACTCGGCAGCTATGACCGTGGTAACGGACTGGCGCGACGGCCGCATTCAGGGCTGGGTGGATGCACCCGTGTTGGCGGTGGCGGATGAGGATGCCTCGACCGTCGGCGGTGTGACAACGGTCAACGATGAGGCTACAATGGCCGACCAAAAACAAATTGTGACCGAGTGGGCCAAGGAGTTCAAGATTGAGGGCCTCTTTGGCGACGGCGAAGACACGGGCGTTGCCGACCTGGAGGATTCGATGGTCGAGTGAAGGCGAGAGTTGGTCAACCTACTCAGTAATCAGGGACATAGGTGGGGGAGCCAGGATGACAACGAGATCGGGCATGCGGCGTTCAGGGCGTTCAGGTAGGGCTTGTTTGGGCACACCTTTGGCCAAGCTTGTCATGAAAACAAAATCATGTTTTTTATTCTTTCTGATAAAACGAAAAACGACTTGAAATTGTTCATATCATGATTTGCGGCGGCGTGCGTGCTGCCAAGGTCCGGGAGGCGATCCACACGAACCTCTTTGGACCACTCCCCTCCCCAATCAGGACGATAGAAAGAAGCGGACGGGTTACTCTATGCACTGACCGAACAGCTGGTACAAGTCATGTCAATAACTTAATCGGAGGCACTCGTCCGCATATCAAAAGACTGTCGGCTTCGTACCTGTCAGTATGCCGATGGGCAGGCTCCGCATTGGGACCGTGGCTATCAGCTTGCAGCGCGCCATTGGCCACAGTGGGAGGGGCTGCTTGTTGCGGGGTATGTTGAGCCGTTGGAAAGCGAGCGACAACGTCACTAACAGGCTCCGATTCGGAGCCCAGCCCCAGCTTCACGTCGTCTCGAGCGCCCGTGCCTGTGTGAGTGTGTGTATGTCTCAGTGTCGTCCGATCCAGAAGAAAGCCAGTTAATAAAACAATAAAACCTACCTCTATTAGCATCAAAAAACTGAGTTCAGCCCCGGCCAACTTGCTGTGCTCGTGCTTCGAAGGGACCTACCTACATACCCTACCTAACCTGGGCAATCTTTCTTCTGCCCCAATCAACCCCCCAAAAGACCAAGCTTGACCTGCCCGATGGCGTCCAGAAGGCTTGCGCTCACTCTTACAAGATCAAGCAGACTCTCCCGCCGGCCTTCACATTCCCTAACTCTGCCACAGCAGCTCTGCAAAAGTTCATTCGGCTTCAGACATACAACCGCGTCACAAGTCAGGATGTCGACCATCGCCTCGTTCAAGATCCCCAAGGTGCTCAACGAGCCCAACGTACGTCTGACTAACCCGTAGCTGCATGCGTGTCAAGGCGCGTCAGGTTGATTGCTAACTCGATCATATGCTGCCACCGATAGCAACATTATGAAAAGGGCTCGACCTCCCGAGCGGGATTAACAGCTGCTCTTGAGGCGCTGAAGAAGAAGGGGGCTGTCGAGGTGCCGATTGTGGTCGGCGGCAAAGAGGTGCGGAACACATACACACACACACACACCCTCTCTCTATCTTTCCCCAACCTCCCCAACTCATGATGCCCACACTCACCAATCTTGCTAATAAACTTTGCTGCATCCCAACAGATCAAGACTTCCTCCATCGGCACCCAGGTCAACCCTGCTGACCATCAGACGGTCGTCGCAACCTACTCCAAGGCGAGCCCCAAGGATGTTTCTCAGGCGATTGAAGAGGCACTTGCCGCCAAGGCGAGCTGGGAGTCGCTCCCGTTCAGCGACAGAGCGGCCATATTTCTCAAGGCGGCCGATCTCATCTCGACCAAGTACCGCTATGAGATCATGGCGGCTACCATGCTTGGCCAGGGCAAGAACGCGTGGCAAGCCGAGATCGACTCGGCCGCGGAGTTGTGCGACTTTTTGAGGTTCAACGTCCAGTATGCCGAGGAGCTGTATGCCCAACAGCCCGTGCACAACTCCCCCGGCGTCTGGAACCGGGTCGAGTACCGACCCCTCGAAGGCTTCGTCTACGCGGTCAGCCCCTTCAACTTCACAGCCATCGCAGGCAACCTTCCCGGTGCCCCTGCACTATTGGGCAACGTTGTGGTGTGGAAGCCGTCCGACTTTGCCATCGCGTCCAACTGGCTGCTCTACAACATCCTTCTCGAGGCTGGGCTGCCCAAGGGGGTCATTCAGTTTGTGCCTGGCGACCCAGAGGAGGTGACTCGCGTGGTGTTTGCGCACCGCAAGCTCGCAGCTCTCCACTACACGGGCAGCACGGCCATATTCCGCAAGCTCTACGGCCAGATCGGGGCCGGTGTGGCCGAGGGTAGGTATGCGGCATACCCGCGCATCGTCGGTGAGACGGGCGGCAAGAACTTTCACCTGGTGCATCCGTCGGCGGACCTGGAAAACGCAGTCATCCAGACGGTGCGTGGCGCGTTTGAGTACCAGGGGCAAAAGTGCAGCGCCACGTCTCGGCTGTATGTGCCCAAGTCGATGTGGCCGCGCTTCCGCGAGAGGCTGGCGGAAGAGGTCAAGAAGCTCAAGGTGGGCGACCCTGGTGACCACGCCAACTTCATCGGGCCCGTCATCCACGAGGCTTCGTTCAAGAAGCTCTCGGGGGTCATTGACGAGGCCAAGACGGACAGCAAGCTCAAGCTGGTGGCTGGCGGCAAGTACGACGGGTCCAAGGGCTACTTTGTGTACCCGACCGTGTACGAGACGACGGACCCGGCACACAAGCTGTTGAGCACGGAGCTCTTTGGGCCAATTCTTACGGCTTACGCCTACGACGACGACGCCAACGGCGACCCGGCTGCGGCGTTTGGCAAGATTTGCGACGTGGTCGACTCGACGAGCGAGTACGGGCTGACGGGAGCCGTATTCGCAGCGGACCGGGCGGCGGCGCGGTTCGCCGAGGAGAAGCTGCGCAACTCAGCGGGCAACTTCTACATCAACTGCAAGAGCACAGGGGCGGTGGTCGGGCAGCAGCCGTTTGGTGGCGGTCGGGCGAGCGGGACCAACGACAAGGCGGGCAGCATCAACCTGCTTGGACGGTTTGTGAGCCCGAGGAGCTTGAAGGAGGAGTTTATGGCGACCAAGGCGGTGGAGTACGCGAGCAACCAGGTTTGAGGGCGGCGGGACGGTTCAGGGGTTACCAAGTACTATGTACTATATAGGACAGCACGCTATCACCAGCAAATCAGACCAAGGTCAAGCAAGGAAGGATTGATACAATGTTACCGCTTTTGGTGTTTAGATGTGCCAACAGCAAGACAAGAAAAGTGAGCACGTGAGCAGCGCCATGAGACGAGTGGGAATCCGAGAGTGGTGGGGAAGCTTTTTTAAAGGGACCGTTAACCTTGTCCTTTCTTGTCTTCTTTTTGTTTTTCTTTTTGATTGTTGTAAAGAATTAATTATATTATCAAAAGTACGTGGATCAAGCACAATATAGCTTCATCCAGGACTATCCAATCAGGCTCGCCCAACACAGCCCATGCTCACCAGAAGAACCCCCCCGGTCTCCCAAAGTCGTGTGCCTCGTTGCCCATAAAGACGACAACGTGCCCCAATTCGGCTCTTTGATTGGTTCATGTCCCTACATGCATAGCCATGCAGCTATTCTTCCCAAAAATCAACGCAACCACCCCTAGCCGACCGGGCCTTGGAGCTTGTCCTTGTGCTCCTCGAGGAACAGCACAGGAGGAGGGAAGCGGGCGAGAGGCACATTGGTACCATGATTTTTGTTCTTTACTCTCCATCTTTTCCTATCTGCCACCAGTTCGAGCCCGTGTCGTTCACTCTGGATCCCGACTGGGCCGACTGGGGGAGTCTTTTGCGCCCTTGCTCAGGTCCCCCCGCGTGTGCAGCTAAAGAGCGGGAGGGTAACCCGGATGTTGGGTGGTGTGCGTGCGGATGTGTGTGTGTGTGTGTGTGGTGTGTATCGGTGGAGGACATCCATCTTTGGTGATATTGGGAAGCCAAGGTCCTTTGGATGCTCCCATTTTCTGTACGGTTTTGAAACACGACAGAAATATCGAGAGCAGCATCGCATCGCATGCCCGTTCAGCACAAACGAGCCAGCGCCACGCCACCCCCCATCGGCGCGAGCCTTGTCTGACGCCGTTGATCTTTCTTCTTGTCGTCTTCCCTTGCTCTACCTTGAGCAGTCGGGTATCAACTAAAAAAGCACCGCCTTAAACTCTACATGTTTCATCCCACTTTCAACTTCAACCCTCCGCTACCAAAGCCAGTTAGTTTATTAGCCCACGTACCGTCCGTCCCTTTGAGTCCCTCTCTGCCGCTGCCGCCCGGTGAAGTTCAGACTAGACTAGACTAGAACAACCACCGCGACAGGGGCAAACTACTGCTTGTTTCTGGGGCACGTGCTCGCCGTTTTTGTTGTTCAACCCCCAACCTCGACTCCGACTGTCCGCAGTACTTCATCTACCGACTACCCTGGCCACCACCACCATCACCCTTACTTCTACAGCCTTCACATCTCCCTCACCACCCTTCTCTGTCTTTTTCCTTTTGCGCTTGGCTCTCCTGGCAGTTTGGACACTCTCGGCGCCCATCTCTTTATCACTTGACCCAAGAGAACCTCCCCCGATCGCATCCCATATCATTGGCAATCCTGACTCATTCTTGCAACACACCTGCATGTATGTGTCTCTGCGCCTTTCCCCCCGACCCCGTAGCAGCGAAGCTGGCCACCCGTTGAGCCTCAAATCGCACGCTGTTCGTCGTCGTCGCGGAAATGCCACGAGCCGCACACCCCCTCACGCCCGCTTCGTCAACAGACCTGAAATGTCAAGACGGCGGCGACAAGCACCTAGCCTCACTTCAGCTGGCATTTGAGCTCCCGCCCCCCGCCATAACAACCAAGGCCAAGTCAGGGAACCCCGTGGCCGGCGTCTTCCGGACCATGGACAGCACGTCGTCCTTCCAGACTACGACGTTGTCGCCGCCCGAGTCGCAATCAAGCCCCAAGCAAAGTCCCAGGAAGACCACGACGACGTCTTACCCTCTGCAGGCCAGCGAGGCGGTCAAATCCAGGCGCAGGTCATCGGTCGCCCAGGGCCAGGCCACTGCGACTGGAGTTCACGGCGGCAGCGGCGGTGGCAAGAATGACGCCTTTGCGCTTCCGCCCCCGCCGACTAGGTCGCGCAAGATCATACAGATGAAGCCAAAAACGGCCGCGGCCACACCCAAAGCGACCAAGGATGATGAGCCGGAACCGGCGACGCTCAGAGCCAAGAGCGGCACTTCGAGGACGGCCTCGGCTGGATCTACTGCCAGCGCGGCCATCACTGCCACCGCGGGCGCAGCGGCTACGGCCAGCTCACCTGTGTCTACCAAGAAGAAGACGCCCTCAGCTACGAGCGCCGCGGGCCGTAAGATAGCTAGAAAGACTGCGCACAGCCTCATCGAGAGGAAGAGGCGGTCCAAGATGAACGAGGAGTTTGCCACGCTCAAGAATATGATCCCGGCGTGCACAGGAGAGATGCACAAATTGGCCATTCTGCAGGTAAGTTTTTCTTTTGCGCAAAGCATCTACATGTAATTCAGTAATCCTGGCAGCGCTCCCTCAGCTAACAATTGCCTCTTTACCTGCCCAGGCCTCCATCGACTATATCCGCTACCTCGAAGACTGCGTCGCCAAGCTCAAGGCCCAAAGGGAAGACCAGGCCGCACCCATGGAGCTTGCGCCGCCTCCGACAACGCACGTATCGTACGACGACTACGATATGGAAGAAGAGGAAGATCAGCATCAGGCTCACACGCCGACTGGAGCACGCTCTCCGTATGAGCACGTGCCGGCGGCTGCACAGTCGGCTCACAGCTCCCCGGATGTCGAGATGGCAGGCAGCATGGAGATGCCCTCTCCAGCGTTGATGGCGCAGCAGCAGCAGCAGCAGCAGAACCCGCGGCACTACCATCACCACCACAATTACACGGCCTCCACGATAAGCGGCTCGATACACTCGGCGTCGATCTCACCCGCGCTGATGACCCAGGACTCATCGCGCCGGCGAGACAGCGTGTACTCGTCGGCGTCGACGGTCGCCGCGGCCGAGAGCCGTGCCGGCGGTGGACGGCACTACAGCTTCGCGTCAGCAACGCCGTCGCCTGCGTTCGGACCGCAGTCGTACCCCTCGAGCGGATACCACTCGACGTTGACAAGTCCCGCGCTGGGGCCCTTGAGGGACGAGCAGGAGGCGAGCGCGGCGGTCCTGCTGATGCTCAACAGCGACCGGCGGGGAAGCAGCACCGCCGCCGCCGCGACGCCAAACTCGCCCGGCTCTCGCGGTGGAGGCTCGGCTGCTGCGTCAGCCCCTATGAGGGGTTTGAGCGTGAGAGACTTGCTGAGTGGCTGAGAGATTCCTTGCTCAATACTGGGGAATCCAGTCGAATAACATGAAGATGCGCAGAAAAAGTGACGCTTCAGGCGTCGCTCCGGTCGATGCTCTCCTTGCTAGTCGACATTTCCCCTGTCGTGGAAGGTGCGCGTTCTGGGCAGGAAGGGGACTGCCGATGCTCTAAAAGCTGAAGATCGTCGCCCAGGTAGCTCTGTTTGGGATATCATAACGTCTCACCATGTGCAAGCAAGCACTGGTTCGTTTGGTTTTCGAAGGACAAAGTCGCAAAAGTTACACAGACCATGAATACCATGTAAGAGTTAACCCTTACTGCCAACGCAAACTGCTCAAGCTGACAATGTAGGGAGGAAGCAGCATGCATATATGTTCATGTACAACTAAGGCGTGGATGCGGCAATGGAAGACTTCTGGGGGGTGTTATTAGGTTGAGGTGTTTTACTTGTGTGCGAACATTGCGGAAAGTTTTGATGTCCACATTGGGTAACAACGAAACAACGGGCAGCCATGGCGTGAGAAATACTCGTGGGAGTGGATACGGGCACGGATCAAGGCGGGCGGCAGGTTCCGTGGTTGCCCGGAAGCAACAGCACTTCAATACCGAGTGTAACTGACTCGGCGGGCAACCTAATACCTTCTCTGCCGGTGAGGCCTGGTATACCTGAGAGGAGACATATCATTTGATCCGCTAGTCTAGATGAAAACAATGGTACTGCGCTGTGCAAGCCGTTTCAAGCACCATCCCTCAGGGTTTCTTGGGAGAGTCGTATACGTCGCCTCAAGTGTTTCTGCTAACATTGCACAAAACATCAACAGTATCAATGTTGCTCGGGTAGTCACACATGCTGACTTGAGTGTGAGGACTCTTTGACACGGATCGAACCCTGGATCGTTGAGGGGACAAAGGGAGACTGACTACGGAAAAGTTGTTAACATATAATGCCAACGCTCGTTCGATTCAATGATCCGATTCACGGGGCCTCCTTCGCCCACCGGTGTCACGCATCGTACGAGGTTGGAAGCGCGAGTGAAACAAAATCTCCGCCGGCTGGGAGAGGGGGGGAATCAACAAGGGGACCCTGCGAGTAAAGGGGTTCAGCAAAAGGCCACGAGAAAACGGCTTCAGTGGAAAGCACGGGCACGTGACCACCCTTGACACGACACTACTCGGTATGCTCTGCTGGGACGAGTCTCCCCTCCTTGCAGCCCTGTATCTACAAACATGAGGCTGCCGGGATGGATGGAATGTGGAGAGCAGAGAGTGTTCCCCCCTGCCTAGGCTGCTTCCCGTTTTCCTTTCATCCCCCTACTTTTTCTTCTACTATTTTATTGTAGAAATCATCTGATTTGGCTGATGGTTTGTCCGGGCAAAGAATTGAACGGGCTGGTCCCCTGTTCTGCGCCTTGACATATAGCCCTAGGGTGTGTATGCCCTGGGGCTCTGTGTCTTTTTTGTCTGCGAATCGCGCTGTTCTCCCCTCATCTTCTTGTTTCTTGTTTCGCTCTTTTCCCTTCATCATTTCCCATTTACCCATTTTCCCCATCATCCTGCTTGGACGTAACACGCCCCAGGTATCCTTGCCTTAGTCGGCTGCCATAGTCCTGAAGTCGCAGATCTCATTAGGAAAAAAAAAAAAAACAACAACAGCACACCGGATGGAGTAGCGAGACAAGCATTACCGGACAACGATCAGAAGCATTCCAGAACCACTATCGGGGAGAAGTTTTTTTTTGGAGGAACGCGGCAGGACCTCCACGATGTCACGCTACAACATGAGCGCGAGCCAGTTCTTCCCGCCGCCCGGGATGACGGGCTTCGCGACCCCGGAGGACCGGTCCAAGGACGAGATCATCGCCGAGCTGCGCCGGCGGATCGAGGAGATGTCGACGTCCGGGAGCGGCAGCAGCGCGGCGTCCAGCGTCGGCGACAGCTTGCAGGGCGGCGGCGGAGGCGGCAGCAGCAGAAGGAGCAGGAGGCGGCGGAACCGGAACAAGGTCGCGCTGATGGCGATGCCGGCGGGGGCACAGCAGCAACAGCAACCGCGCCAGCAGCACCGGAAGCAGCAGCAGAACCATCAGCAGGAGAGCCATCATGACCGACAGGGCACGAACCGGGGCAGGCGCGAGAGCGACGGCGGCGGCCACTTGCACGAAGAGGGCCCCCGCGCCACCGAGAGGAGGAAGGTCCCGAAGCTGCAGCTGGGGTTGAGCCTCGAGCTCGAGCTGGAGCTGAAGGCGCGCATCGACGGCAACGTGACGCTGTGTCTCCTGTAAGCTCCCCATCTCCATATTTTTTTTCTCTTCCCTTGTTTACTTTTCCGTCTTCTTCTTGTTCTGCGTTTGCCCTCTTGTGTCAAATCCCCCGTCCCTATCACACCTCCCTATGCAGCGGGCAAACCCAGCGACTGAGACGACAACCCACAGCGACGACTAGATGGACCACGATTCACATGTTTTTTTTTTTTTTTTCGCTTTCCTCTCTCTTCTACTTTTCCCAACGCCACTAAGACAAGACAAACCACCGCCATAAACAACAATCAAAACAAAAAAAAGAGTCGAAGACAAACAGACTCCAAGACCACAAACGTCAGCCGAGCTCCCCCGACCCTCAATCGCCCTGGTTGAGGGAGCCACAGCCACGACGGAGCTGTACCACATGCGCATCGGCCGCCTGCACCTGAGCAGACGCTGGGTCGACTGCCGAGACGACCTCCTCGGCCCACCGCTACTCACGCTTGCCGCTGCCGCTGCCGCCGCCGCCGCCGCGTGCGGCTTCGCCGTGGGGTTCATGACTGCCGCTCATCTGCCGTAGCAATCGATCACTGGATTTGCGTGTAGGCTGGGGCTGCTCTCTGTGTTATCTTTTCCTACATCGTTTTCTCTCGATTGACGTTGAAAGCACTGGTGGGCTACTTTATACCCCCTGCTGAAATCTCTTGGTAATATACTACACAGCGAGGCGAATCGCGTTGGCTCGGCGCTTGTTTTCAGCCATGGCTATCCGGGATACTTGGGTCTGTACATATATTTGAGCCTGGGTGTCGCTTGACGTCGAGCGACTGGTCATTGGGGATTGGGTCTTTGCACAGGTTTCCAATGCCGGAATAACAAAACCCATACGTTTCGTAGAACACAAATGAACAAATTGCCTACAAAGGCCATCATCTGGTTCCGGGTTTCCAGCAAGCATATCGATCCTGACCTGGACCGATGAATCGTGATGAAATCCAGTTCATGGAAGGGACGCTTGAAAGGATGTCCTAAAGGCATCCATGTCTATTGTGACCGGGTTGCCGATGACCAAAAGGGGGGGGGGGGAGGGAGACTG
>JASAOQ010000327.1:0-14369 GCA_031306065.1 Pseudopyricularia cyperi | reverse complement strand
ACGTTGGATTTAATATTTAGCAAATATTGGGCATTAATATACCGGTTTTCAAAACTTTTGTTTCCGCTATTGCATTTAATTGGAAAATCAAATGGAATATATACCCCCAGCAGCAATCCGACTACAATTATAGGGTTTCGGTCCTAGCTACAGCTATTTTTTATACGGTTAGCCAAACGATATCGGCTTTTTTAAATTATAGCCTATAGCGGCGGCTGCTATTGGTTATCGTTTAAAGGAATAGATTTTCGCTGCCAAAAATACGTAAAATACCCGAATTTTATCGCAGCCCGTTATTTAAATTCCCTACGATTAATTTGGCTAAAACGCGCATCCAAAAGCTATAAAATTTTATAGTCCGCCGGATTGTTCGCGAATTTATTTCCGAATTATTTCCTGCCGCAGCATTTGTTATAAAAAATCTAAAACCGCGGATAGCGGAAAAATTTATATAAACGCGGTTATATAATTTCGATATATTATATTTTAAACTATATAGTTTTAATTTCGATAGCTGTTTTGAAATATAAACGTAATCTATATCCTATTGGATTAACGAAATCGTTAAATTATAAAATCGAATGGAAATATTTTACGGCTGGGCTAAAAACAATGGTTATATTTGTTTGTCGTTATATAGTTAGGTTTACTATTCACGTAAATGCCTATGGTAATTACCAAAAACAGGGACAAAATTTGGTTCCATAGGATTTTGTAAAGCGGGTCGGTATAATTGGCTATTAGAATAAACAAAGCGACCTACTAGTGGGCAGCCCCCTTCCCCAACGGATTATATAATTGGCTACGAAATAACAAACCCTAAATTGAACACGTATATCCCAACACGCTATATTTATACCAAAAACGCGTTTTTAAAACCGAAAAAAGTCGCAATATTATAAAGGTTGGAATTTTGATTAACTAAGCCGATAATGCGGTCGAAAACGGCTTTTCAGTTTAAAAAAGCCAAACAATGGGCCGTACCGCGAAGCACCTTTTAGCGACGATTCCGCGGCGGTTTGCCCAAAAAAAAACCCAAAAACCCGCAACAACAGCTATCGCGAACAAATAACGTTCCTCGTGGGCTAGATCGAAATTGAAAAACACGCTAGAAAGGCGCTTACGCATAAAATGCTACGGGATCCTCGGAAACATATTCGGCATCCGGGCGGAACCATTTCGCTTTCGAGTCGTAATTACGTGATCCAGCGGACGACTTTTGCGATCTGATAGCTTTGCCACAGGCACCTCAGGCGGCGCCCCTGCAGCACCGAGGGCGTCTGGACATTCCTTTCGACCTCGTCCAGGTCATTCATATTTTGGAACTGGTTGTACGGGAAGGCCGTTTCCGCCCACACGAATCCAATATGGACCTTCGGGCTGTGATGTGGTATATTGAGTTTTATTTTTAAACCACCAACTCTTTTCCGCCTCGGGTTACACAAAATACAGCCCACGATTAATCGCCCCGTAATAAACGCGATACTAAATGGTCGAGCCAGAGCTGGAACTTGGACATTTGCGCCGCTAGATCCGTCTTGCCATCTGCAAGGATCTGCCATGCACCCAGCTTGAACGAGAGAATGTGCTCATAACTGGTTAAGATAACACCACGCTTATCACGCGTGTCCAAATGCAGCTTGGTATACAATTTCCACATGTGCGGCGTGGGTTTGGTCCTGCGCGAGAAGGGAATATGGCGAACGGTGCGGCCAATGAGGCCTCCCAGTCGGGCCTGGGCAACCTGTGCCGTAGCCATGAGCAGTGCCTTGGGGACAATTAGTCGCACGAGGGCGTCTCCATCGGCAAGAGCTGCCACGACCATGGGCACGATCACCGAGGTCTTGCCCTTGCCCATGTTCATCTGAAGCACACTATTCTGGCACGAGGCCGGCGCGATGATGGCCTGGGCGACGTCGACTTGGTCAGGCCGGATGAGCAGGTCGCCGTCTATCTCGAGCAGGAGCTAATCGGTAGGGTCGCGATAGGGTGACCACGTCTGTTAGCCCGGGTTGCTGAGCTCCTCATCGAATGCGCGGATGTTGTCCCTCTGGATGGCGCGTCGTATGCGCTCCAATCGCTGCAGGGTCGTCAACCCAAGCCCATACTGCACTATTGCTTCCCTCATGCCTGAACCGCAGCAATGGATGTGCATGCATAACGACGACCGCAGGAGCGCGAGCACAACCGCCCTGGTGCAGGGCCATAAGCCTCCAAGCTGAAGCCAGACGGAGCGGGCATCATTGGCGGCGATGGCGTCGGCGAGCTTGCCCAAATGGCTTGCAACTAGGCAACGGCTCTGTTCGATGCTCCGATTAATGTTTGCAACGCTTGGTGCTTCGTGATTCCGACCTTAACCGTAACCAGAAGCAGCAGCCACCTGACTTACGCTGGCCTCGTATGCCTGGAGGCTTTCGAGAAGGTCGTTGCCGTATCGTTAACATAGCTTGTCTCTGGTAGCCGTGAAGCTTTTGAGGGTTTTCCCAAATTCTTCGGTTTCGGGGCAAGGCGGATCAGTTGGAAGGGGTTGCATGCACGTGTTTGTAGGCGGTGTAAGTGGAGTCCGTGCTACTGATGGTGGTGGGCTGCTAGTGGAAGCGCGGGACCTGGTTTTAGCACGAGACCCTGAGCTGAGGAAGGAACGACGCTGCCGTGGCACGAAAACGGCAATAGCTGTAGCTCCATCTTCTCGTCACTGATCGTCCACTCAGCGAGCCTTGCACCATCGGCATCGCCTGGACCCCGATCCTGATCCAGAACTGCCTGCACCCGACTAACAAAGTTTACCAGAGCGTCGTTGTTTTGTCTACGCTCCCAACCTACGGCCAATTTCTCGAGTGCCAAGCCGGGGTTAAGCACTTGTTCAGCGCAATCAACCGTCGGAAGGTGCCACGCAGGCGCAGGCCAATACTCCAGCATCCGCCTGCAAAAATTTTCCGTTTCCTCTTTGCACAGAGCATCATGCTCGTCCTCCGTGCGATCAGCCGAATCCATCCCTCCAGGTTGGCCCCTCCGGTGCCTCCAACGAGTGCACGCTGAAATAGTCAGCTTCTGTAGCTCTTTCGACGAGGGTCTACCTCGGGAACGGAACTCAACAAATTGGTTGCGCTCCGGCGGTTCGAGCTGCTTCAACTGATCAAGGCAGGCGAATGCTGCCAAAGATCGGGCCAAATCCATATCCACAGGACCAGACGCCACGAGTCCGAGTCGAAAGAGGACCGCGGCCTGCTGCGGTCAACGTCGACGGCTTGGCAGAACTGCACCAGGCGTCCCATCTCTCCTATATAGGACCCTCAATCTGATTCACGAGCGGCGATGTGTCACGACTCGTCGAGACGCCCTTGGACAATGGCTGAAATCTTCCAATCGGGGTGGTCTGGTCCCAAGATTCGAGTATTGGCATGAGACCCTTGCTCATATGTTGCCCTGCACAACGTCGAATAATAAAACGGGCGATTTCAACCACTTTGGCAGCCCTTTGTGTCACGGAACGGCCTCGAGAATTGTATATAACTAAGTCATCGCGGCCAGCATTGCCACCACCAGCCTCATTCGTGTCGAGAGCGGGGCGCTCTCGCCTTAAGATTTTGACATCTCTTCGATCTCATCAGTTGAAATGACTGCCTTTTCTAAAATGCAAGTCGGAACTATCCTTTGACTTAAGTTCAAGGCCTTTAGCCGCATGGTCGTAATAGAACTGACTGCCCTGCCGACAGTCTGTATTGGTTCGGGGTTAGGGCCCATTGTTTACACACTCTATCGTCAGTCAGACGGGGCAGCCAATACAGTAACAGAACAATGCATTTTCACTCTGCAAACCCCCTGCACGAACCTCAAATCTGCACAATGGGAATTTGTGATAGTGACGGAATACTTGATAGCATTTGACATGCTCCTGTAATACCCACGCTGGCAATATAGGTTCACAAACTAACAATCTTTCAGAATGATAGTTGGTACGAAATTTAATTCTACTTTAATCAAAAAATCCCTTGTCTGGCAATGTTTGTCAACCTTGCACAAACCCAAAATCGTCTCATACCTGGATCACCCGTTGTGCCAAGCAACCTTCGTCATAATTTGCGCTGCTAAAGATCAGGTACGGATAGGGATTATGGCCAGAGATAGAAAATTCCCACAGTTTCTTCTGAGCTTTGTATGGTAAGGAAATCGTAATATAAAACACGGGATAACGGTCCGGAAGCGAAAAACAAATATGCGGTAACCTCCGTTAAGAGATTATATAAAACAACTTATCCAGGACAAACCATCAAAAAATAGCATACCAAAATAGATCAAACCGCCGATAAAAAGGCATAAAAAAACTTAAGCAGTCATATTTTACCTGCTATAGCAAACTTTGCTATTTGGTGCGGCAATGCCTGCCTAAGCTAAAAACCCCGGAGGCATTCCTTCGCTTATTTTCTTGATTAGGTTGAAATACCTTTCGCAACAGACTAATATAATGGAAAGCAACGGTAATAGAATTTGTAGACGTCGAAAAGTTGAGGGATTAAATAAACCGTTTAACGCGAACCCCTGTATATGGGCTACCGGAGTCGGCGACCAGCTTCGCAGCTCGAAAAAAGGTGTTAATACAGCACTGTTGGATGTGTACTGGCTGGATGACTAAGGCGAAAGAAAATCACGTAAAATAAATAGCGCGTAACTCCAGTAAAGCATAAAGGAAGCAGTTGAGCGCACTGCACTTAGTTAGCCAGATACCAGCCCCCGCTGTTGGATGCGCTCATTTCTCTTTGTATTCGGGTTTTAAGCAATTCAGGTGCTAAAACCGAATCACTACATATTATTGGGCCCAAAAAGTGGCTGGGCATTTAATCTGGGAAGCGAATTTTTGAAAACAAAATTGGATAGTCGGTTTGCATTCGTTCGCTAAAACTATGTTCCTAATATTGGGACGTCCAAATGTCTAAAATCAGGATTATAAAAACAATCGTTTTAGTTTAAAAAAGTAATTTGTTGGATTTGTCCATAATTAAACTGGTCAAAATTTTGGTTGCCCAAATTCAAAAAGGTACAAAACTAGGATTAGGAAAACAAAAACTTAGTATTACGGATATGCCGAAATTGGGCCCAAAATTTGCCCAGTTTTGGGTATATTTTTTTCTAGCCGAAGTAATTTTAACCGAGGGAACAGAAATGGGTCCTGGCGACTGCGTTACAGGTTTAGGCGACGTTTACCCGTCGCTCAGGTTTGGCAAACCCGGTTCAGTCAACGTGCGCCAGCTGCTCAGTTTTGGCAATAGCAGCTCAGGATTGTCGACGAAAAGGGCAATTCACGAGGGCAACCTATGCGTGTGACAATAAGCTGTTGCAAATCCCGTAGAAAGGGCTTTGGCCAAAAGAGCAACTGCGATATAATTACGCAGACGGAGATCCCATTCAGTGTCACGTGTTTTCGAACCTTGTTCCATGTGCAAAATTGCATGATACCACTGATTTGTGTAATCCAGTTGTTGATCCGATGCGGTTTGAAAGTTGACTAGAACGCCGGTGTGAAGGAAGCGTCCGCATCTCGACCGGGCTGTCGAGCAAGGTGCACTCTGAACAAAGATAGAAGTCTCGGACGGAGAAGATGTCAGAGTTCTCATGGCCTGGGGCATCGTTTATGACGCGCATTCGCCAAGAGGCTTGGGTGGCTTTCTTGAAGCCTCAACCAACGAACAATGACAATCTTAGTGGCTGAAAACCTGATGGTAGTTAATCTAACCGCGGCCTGTATCTGATCCGGGTTCTTGTCCGGCCCCAAAGTTCTCTCATGGCCTCCCGCTCTCCCCTCCATTGGAGGCTGCACCAGGTGCCCTTTGCGAAGATGTTCCTCCCTTTCCCAGACTGGACAGGGAGCCACGGTCCCTCGTCTTCGAATCTGCCAGTCTTCCGCCTCAGACCCTCGGTCAAGCTCGTAGTGCTCAACAATTGACAGCAGGTCCGCAACCATTTGGGCCTTAAGGCCACGCCCTGCCCATCGAGATGCTCTCCCCCGGACTACCACGACACCCTGGCCTCTTACAGGCCCGCCCAGCGCATTAAGTGCCGACCTTCAAAAGCTTTGCTAAGAATCACAACTTTGCCAAGGTGCTGCCCATCCAGTTTGCCAAAAGCGCTCAGATGTCTTGGGACCTGCTGAGCCACGGTGCTGAGGAGGTGGGGCGCGCCTGATGCGGTACTTGGTCACCGTCTTCCTGACCTGGCGTACGGGGAAGAGGGTCAATGATATGGAACCCGGGCGTCCAAGAGTGCCCGGTTCATCGAGAGCAAATGACGAGATGAGCTAGCTTTCCCGTCCGTCGAGTGGCCCGGGCCCCTGCTATATGATAGCCTCGACAAGAAATATGCCCTGTTCCTGTCTCTGTGGAAGAAGCCGAACTGCGTCGTCGCCGATACGATCGCCGAAAGCGAGCACACCGAGGCAGCCGGGACGCCTTACCTGCGCAGAAGAGGATATGCATGTCATAGGTAGGCTTCTGGTCAAGGAGAGGGCGGAGACGACGGCCAAAGCCTTGATTACCTTTGCCACGGCCATTGCTGCTCACCTGGATGTGCTGATACGGGCTCTCGGGGTAGGTGACTTTGTCTTTGAAGACCGTATGCCTGGGATAGCGGATGCGAAGAAGCTTTCATGTCTGGCAGCTTGTAGTTTGAAGGTGGTTCATAATGAGTTACGCCCCTTTCTTTTGTCTCTTGACGTTATGTTATATGACCGCCTATTTCCGAAACACCCATCCATACCAAGCGCCAGTGACCGCAGGTGGACATGGATGTTGTGAGGTTTCAAGACGGCATATCTTGACGGCCAAGTATATCGACTTTGAGTATCACTAGCACGAGAAGGTGAACCTATGGTAGAATAGCGACAAGATACGTGTTTGGCGCGCTTCAGCCGCCGATGCTCTCTATTCCAGTTGTCTACCCAAGTGTGTCAACACATCGACATGTAATCATGAGCTATTCATACGGGTACCGCCTTGCTCGGGTTCCAAACGTCTCGAAGCATTCCTCTCACTGTCATCATCTCCAGGTTGGAAAATTGTGTGTGCACGCTGGAGCTCAGGTCGAGGTCAAAATTACGCATGGCCATCGAGAGCCCCAAGACCGGCATACATTTTCCGCAACTCCTCCCTGGGAAATAGATGATAGTTCTCACAATGGTTGGGCAATTCGGTGATGTCCCCTTGTGCCAGCTTTTCCATGTCGTTATAGGAAACCTCAAACTCGAAACCACGTGCCGTCTGCGCAAGCGACACGAACTCGTTCCAGCTCATTCTGTCTCCCACAATATACGTTACTTTCTCCCAACCGGGCATCAACAAAACCTCGGCCAGGACACGCGCCACATCGTACGAGTATGCGAACGCAATGGACTCGTTCCCCGTCCCCGGGATGCCCGCGACGCCATTCACAATGTCGAGGACCGGCATGCCCGGGGTCAGATTGGTCTTGATATGGGGCATGCCCCAGTAGTCGAGGAAGTAGCCCGTGGCTATCTCCGTCCACTCCAGCGACGTGTTTTGCAGGCGCTTGCGGTTGTCGAGCTGGAAGGGGTACCAGGGAGAGCGGGCTCGGTATTCCTCACGAGTGGGCGGGCCCCAGTTGCTGGCAACGAAGCGTCGCGTGCACAAGGCCCGGTCCGCGGCGGCAATGACGGCTGCCTCGGCGTCGGCGATGAACTGCTCCGTTATCATGAGGCAGGAAACGACCGTGTGGATCTGGCGTGCCTCGAGGACGGCAGCGATCGCTGCATGGTCGAGGTAGTTGACCGCAACGTATGTGGCATTCTGCACCGTTTTCGAAGGCACCTGGATGCAAACAACCACATCAGCGCCAGCGAGAAAAAAACAGGAGGCGAGGCTGGTCAGACGAGACTGACACAGCGGCCAAGGATGACGGGCGTGTGTCTGGGGTCTATGGCAAGGACCTCTACGATGGTCTTTCCCACGTGGCCGGAGCCGCCGAGAACGGCGACGTTGACCATGGTGCGTTTTACATATCGGTCCTTTGGTAGGTAGGCACGCAAGGTGAAGGTTTTGCTCTTATAAGTCGGATGACCCTGCTGACAAATATCCTATCTAGTAGCCGTTCATTGCCCCGGTGTCGCAAAAGGTTGTCTCCACTCTGGCGCCGGCCGCCAACGAACTGTTACGTCACAAGGGCCGACTAGCAGCCGGAACCCCACGCTCGGCCCCACCCGGACAGTAATAACCGAGTCGCATGAGCACGGTAGATCGACCTGTCAAGGTAGGACAACGCGGCAACGCGACGTCGTGCGAGCTTTCCGAGTCGTGTCCAGGCATGCAGCATCCTTTAAGTAGTAGCTTCGGCCTTTCGGCAGCCCCATGGTTGCCACTGAGATGCGTCCGGAAGATTCGGTCGTCTCCTCTTCTGGTTTCGTGGCGGCATGACAATGATGCGGTGCGCTGGCTGGTCTGTTTGGATGGGGCGGGCAGCGACTGTTATGCAGGGTGCTCTGGTCTTTGTCGGGCCGCTGGTCTCACCGACAAGCGTCGCCGGCTTTCCCATGGACGCACGTTCAAGTAGTGATCAGTTGATACAGATACGAGAGGTACAGCCAAAGTGCCGTCTTTTTGAACAGCAGGCAGCATCCATCGTTTCATCGAAGGAGTGCGGGGTTTGCTTTTGGTCCATCCCAAAGTTTCTTATATTAAGTAGATAGTACCATAGTAGTACCAGCCTGAACTGTGATTACCCGATACACAATAACCAAAGCTCCCATTGGATCCCGCAAATGCGTCGTGGATTGGCCTGATATTTGAGTTTGAGAAGGAGTGGAAAATGCATCAGACTTGGGATCCAGTGCCAAGCTCGGTCGAGGACCAATATCGGCCTCTCTCTGATACAGCATTGCCATCAAGAGCTGCGGATACGGGATTCGAAGCGATGATATCAATGCCAATGGCCTCAATCTATACCTGCTATGTATTGTTGCCCCTGTGTAATAGACGAACTGATTACAATGTAGTGTTTACCCGCAGTTTTGGAGCCCGTTTGAGCCCGTCGAGCCCGCATCACGATAAAGCACCGGCTAGCCGTCGTCCGTCCGTCGCCACACCACACACCTATCCCGCACAGTGCATCCCGGCGCACCCCCGCCACCGAAAGCTCCCGTGGGAGCTCCATACCACTCCTACTAATCTGTACTACTACTACCACTACTACTAGTCTAGGTAGTCTACCAAAGTATCCGTACTAGACTAGCGTCAACCGTCACATCAAAGCACCTCTTTGGCCACTCATCATCGAGCCCCCAACTGTGGTTTGGGGAAGGAAAAAAAACGGAGTTGTATGAGCTCTCAAACATCCAATTATCGTTTCTGTATTACTTCCGACGACTTCTAGACGCCTGCGACCGACCCACGGTCCGCTTCGCTGTCACTATACTACTACCGTACTGTACATAAGTACCAGACAGGGTCGACCGGCCGGTGCAGATGCGGGGCACGCTGCTGCTATGCTTTGTCAGGCGGGGTACGGGAGGCCTTTCGACTGGCAGAGCACCATCATCCCGGCTACTTTGGCCACCTCGCCCTCCATCTACCTCGCGTTCCTTTTTTATCTCGGCCTCTCCCCGATCGGCCTCTGTTCCTGACCATCCCAAGCCAACCTCCTCCTCCTCCTCTTCCTCTGCTGCTCAAACCACAAAAACCCATCACGCAACCGTGACAGCCGCAACCATGGGTGAATGTCCTTACCGCACCGCCAACGTCGCCGGCGGCGGCACCCGCAATACCGACTGGTGGCCCAACACCCTCAAGCTCAACATCCTCCGCCAACATACCAGTGCCACCAACCCTAACGACCCCGACTTTGACTATGCCGAGGCCTTTAAAAGCCTCGACTACGAGGGCCTCAAGAAAGACTTGCGAGCCCTGATGACCGACTCTCAGGACTACTGGCCCGCCGACTTTGGCCACTACGGAGGTCTCTTTGTCCGCATGGCCTGGCACAGCGCCGGCACCTACCGCGTCACCGACGGTCGTGGCGGCGGTGGCCAGGGTCAGCAGCGTTTTGCCCCCCTCAACAGCTGGCCCGACAACGTTTCTCTCGACAAGGCCCGCCGCCTGCTCTGGCCCATCAAGCAAAAGTACGGCAACAAGATTTCGTGGGCCGACCTGATGCTGCTCACCGGAAACGTCGCCCTCGAGGACATGGGCTTCAAGACCTTTGGCTTTGCCGGTGGCCGCGCCGACACCTGGGAGGCGGACGAGGCTACATACTGGGGTGGCGAGACCACCTGGCTCGGCAACGAGGTCCGCTACTCGCAGGGAAACCCCGGCCACTCGGCCCCGGGTGTTATCGACGGCAGCGAGTCCCAGAAGGGCCACAAGGACATCCACACACGCGACTTGGAGTCGCCGCTGGCAGCTGCCCACATGGGTCTGATCTACGTCAACCCCGAGGGCCCTGACGGTATCCCGGACCCTGTGGCTGCCGCGCGGGACATCCGTACCACCTTTGGCCGCATGGCCATGAGCGATGAGGAGACTGTTGCCCTCATTGCCGGTGGCCACACTGTCGGCAAGACCCACGGCGCCGGTCCTTCCGACAACGTGGGTCCTGAGCCCGAGGGTGCTTCCATCGAGAACCAAGGTCTTGGCTGGTCCAGCAAGTTTGGATCTGGCAAGGGTCCCGATACCATCACCAGCGGTCTGGAGGTCATCTGGACCAAGGAGCCCGTCAAGTTCACCATGAACTACCTCGAGTACCTGTTCAAGTACGAGTGGGAGCTTACAAAGAGCCCCGCTGGAGCCAACCAGTGGGTCGCCAAGAACGCAGAGGAGTTCATTCCCGACGCTTTCGACCCCAGCAAGAAGCACAAGCCAAGGATGTTGACGACCGATCTGTCGCTCCGCTTCGACCCCGAGTACGAGAAGATCTCCCGTCGCTTCTTGGAGAACCCCGAGCTCTTCAAGGATGCTTTTGCCCGCGCTTGGTTCAAGCTCCTCCACCGCGACATGGGTCCCCGTAGCCGGTGGTTGGGTCCCGAGGTTCCCAGCGAGACTCTCCTCTGGGAGGACCCCATCCCGGCGCCTGAGCAGGTCATCAGCAGCGATGACGTTGCTTCGTTGAAGAAGGCTGTTCTCGCAGCCGGAGTTGCGCCATCGAAGCTCATCCAGACTGCTTGGGCCTCCGCATCCACCTTCCGCGGCGGTGACAAGCGTGGTGGAGCCAACGGTGCACGCATCCGTCTCGAGCCGCAGAACAAGTGGGAGGTCAACAACCCGCAACAACTTGCCGAGGTCCTCAAAGCTCTTGAGGGCGTCAAGGCAGAGTTTGAGAAGGGTGGCAAGAAGGTCTCCATTGCCGACCTGATTGTCCTTGCCGGCAGTGCGGCTCTTGAGCAGGCTGCTGGTGTCTCTGTTCCTTTTACTCCTGGACGCGGCGACGCCACGCAGGAGCAGACCGACGTCGAGAGCTTCACTCACCTTGAGCCGGTGACCGATGCGTTCCGCAACTACGGCAAGGGCACTTCCCGTGTGAAGACTGAACAACTTCTGGTTGACCGCGCCCATCAGTTGACCCTCACGGCTCCCGAAATGACTGTGCTCATCGGAGGTCTTCGTGTGCTCGGAGCCAACTACGACAACTCCAGCCATGGCGTCTGGACTGACAAGCCGGGCAAGCTGACAAACGACTTTTTCGTTACCCTGCTCGACCCGTACACCACATGGAAGTCTTCTGACGGCGAGACATTCGAGGGCACCAACAGAAAGTCGGGCAAGAAGCTCACTGGCACACGCGCCGACCTTATCTTTGGCTCGCACTCCGAGCTTCGTGCCATCGCCGAGGTCTACGGCAGCGTTGACGGCCAACAGAAGTTCGTCAAAGACTTTGTGGCCGCTTGGGACAAGGTCATGAACCTTGACCGTTTTGACCTGCACCGGTGAGTTGGAGCGCGAGCTGCCTAACGCAGCTGTTGATGTGACAGCAAAAAAAAATGTCTATGAATCTTTTCTCAGCTTTGTATTACGATGGGGTTGGGAGGTGTTTTATTGCGTGTGAGCGTGGGGGATACGCAGTTTCCACATTTCAATATCCTTTTGTACGGTCGTATCGTGCTCAGCTTGGGACTGGGCTCTTTTGCCGGAAGCTACCAAAACATGTTTGCTTGTCGGTGTTGTAGCTAAGGGAAGTTATGATTTTAGGAGGAAATACGACGAGACGAGACTGCACTCAAAGTTATAAATCTCAACTCTTGAAGAGAAAAGTATGCCGATAGCACTTTCGAGTTTGATTTATGTGCAGATGCACAAAGAGCCGCGCTTAATATGGCTGGGACATTGCCGGAGGAACGTGGGTGCGCAGACTGTTTAGCCCGTGAAGTTGCTCTACAGCCCAATGAGTCACACAATTCGGAGGTTCGAAAGGTTGGTCTTGACGCCAAAAACATGCCCATTACAGTCTTTATAATTTTTCCTTGTATAATTTTTACCATATACATGTTTGAGACGGGTGATCAGCCGCTGGCGAATCCCAGCTTTGTGACAAGGGCCCGGTGATGTTCACTCGGTTTACAAAATGGGCTTTTGTCTTCCCGACTCCTCATGTCCGGGTCGGCAACTCTCTTCCGTCCGTGACCAGGCTACCTACCTAGGTAGCCACTCTGACAAGGTCACCTTGATCCTTCCGTCCACCTTTTTTTTCTTTCTCTTTCAACCCTTTTATCAAGATGGTTGGGAACAACTGCAGCTGCACCCGCTAGGAATCCCATTCCACGTTTCTTCGCATGAATTGGTGTCGCTGTGGTATACGCATGAAAAATAGGGGAGGCAATTTCCGGGATCGTTGCAGGTGCCGGTTGGGCAGGACACCTGCGCGGTGACGGCTGCGACGGCGAGGGCGAGTATTGCTAGAAACTGTTTTTTGTTGGTGGAAAGAATTTTCCGGCCGAATTTAGTGAATTCCAGTTCGGGATACATTTTTTTTGGCCTTTGTCTGCCGGGGGCCGGTGGCTGTACAGAAATCTCACCTTTTGCATCTTTGCGGTTCTTGAGTAGTGGTGAACTAACGGGATGGTTTTGAAGAAGGTTGGGAACTGGAGGCTGCGTCGATAAAGAGAGATATCGCGAACAAAACCCTACGATGGGTTTGTTTAATCCAAGGTGTGTTCTGACAGGAAGCGGTCGGCGGTAGACATCGTGAGAGTCTCGAGCTATTCTTATACGGCGTCAAGAGTCCAAGTCGTCCGTGGGTTCCGGAGTAGAGTTTCGCTGCAGTTGATTGAGGCAGGCATGTACACGAACTTTACAAGCGTGGTAAATATAGCTAACTTTAACTCAAAATGCTGTTGCAGATATCCATAGTGCTACGTATACCAACAATCCAACTTGAAGTGCCTTTTTTATGCGCGGCAAGAAAGTTCACTACGTAGTACCACGTAGTATGGTGGTCGCCTCTGCTGTTTTTATTTGTATTTTGACTCACTACTCAGCCACTGGGGGCTGTCAAGCCCTGGATCCGCCATGTGACATTCTCGTACTACTATGTATGTATGTATCCCGACCATGAGGATCTGCATAGTGCGATATCATCAAGGTTTTACCATTCCGGGGTTTCCGGGGATGTCAAAGCAACGAGGTTACATACCTCAAAGGTATAAAGGGTTCCCAGGAGTTGGATAGTGATTTCTTTCCGTAATACTACTACTTATAGAGCAAACAAGCTCTCACCGCGCTCTAACATATATACAATCGTTTGGCCATCCCCAACATCGAAAGCTGTTGGGTTCTGGGTGCCCGATTGTCAAGGACGGGGTGACCTGGAACGTGCAGAACTACCGCCACCACGTTCTTCGGCAGACCTGCTGTCTGACATCAAACTGGGGAAACGTTGAACGGCCAAAATGTCAATTGACTTGGCAAACTGCTACTAGACTAGTGGAAGGAAACAAGGGAGTTGCATGAAAAGAAGGAACCTGAATCGTCGACGATAGTGGCCTTTACGGTATATATACAGTTTTACTTCTTGGCAGGAACTTCAGCCTCTCAAACTACTATGTCGCTACTTACAGAAGTGAAACACACTTTAGATTTATTAGTTGTATGTGCGTACTGTATGTCAGTATACTGTATGGTGGGATATGCGGACCGCTACACAGGATGTTGCTATCTCTATGAGCATAAAGTCAAAGTCGACTATACATTTGTTTTAGGGCTCACTTATATTACCACTAGGATCACCTAAATTACCACCAAGTGGACCCTCTACAGTGCGTTTTCCCATGCGGTACGAAATAACTAGTAAATAAAAAGATTTAGCTACAGAACGGCCGGGATACCAAAGGGTCACGTGGACCGCCCCCCCCCCCACCCCCCCAGGCCTAACGCACGGGC
>JASAOQ010000325.1:0-18814 GCA_031306065.1 Pseudopyricularia cyperi | reverse complement strand
GTTTCGGAGGTATTATGACATGCGTACTAACCCCGAAACCAAACAAAGCGGCGAGGAGATCCTCTTCGGCCAGTGGGAGAAGCCCAACTTCCGCGAGAAGAAGACACAGGAGCCCCTGACGACGTGGCCCGTTTACGGCTGGAACTACGACGTCCTCATCGGCGGCCTGTACCCGGACCAGACGCCGCAGTGGGAAAACGGCCTTCGGGGCTACACGCTCGAGCTCGCCTTCCCCGTGACGCAGGCCAACGCCGTTCTGAAGCGCATCCGAGCCCTGTTCGACGAGGAGATCCGGAAGCTCAAGCCCGTCACAAGCACATACCGCAGCGGCATTAACATCAAGTTCGGCAAGGCGTACTACGACTTTTTGGGACAGGGCACGTACGGCACCGCTGACGGGGCTGACTGGTCGCGCGGCGTCATCATGTTCGATTGGCCCTCTGTGAGTGGGCTTTTTGCGATTCAGAAGTGTTTCTTCAACCGGGAAGAAGGAGAAACAAAAAAGAAGAACAAAACCGGAAGAGGAAAAACAAATCTTTACTAACCTTGGGGGTAAACAAACCAATAGTTCCGTCCGACCTGGGGCGACCACCTGCGCTACAACGAGGAGTTCTACCACCGTGTCGCCAGCACCCTGATCGACGAGTTCCCGTGCCGCCCGCACTGGACCAAGAACACGCGCGAAGTGATCAAGCAGGGCGTGAAGCACCTCGACCCGGACGTGAGTATCTTTTCTTTGTCTCTCTCATTTCTCTCCCTTTATCCCCTCTACATTATCTCCTTAACAGACTGAGGGCTGACTCCTAACCTGAAAAAAAGCACCTCGCGCGCTTCAAGGCCGTCCGTGAAAAGTTTGACCCCAATGCAATGTTCAGGAGTATCGTGGGCGAGATCATTGGCGTCTACTAGAGCCAGAGAGGGACGATGTATATATATATTCGCGGATGTGGCCATGGTCAAGTCAAAACTTTGTGGCTTATACGAGGCGCCTATGGCACTGCCAGTATTGTAGCGCTGCTTCCGATACCGTGTATACCCGGATAATCTCGCTGATATTGCTGCAGGAGATCATGTTTTGTCTGCCTAATCATTCAACGAAGATGTCTCTATCTGTCCTTTGTTATCCCCATTCTTGTTTAGTGCTTGTGCCTTCAACTGCAGTAAGAGATTAAAACAAGTGACCAGATGGGGGGTTTTACAGCATCTGACCTGGTCAAGGCCCACGTTACATCTACTCATTCCGATCAATGATGCTCAGGATAAATCCACCACGTCGGCCATCGTTCTGGATATCAATGAGGCCGCGGCGCTACGCTTCGTGCGCGAGCACAACCACCATCTCCGTTCCCGAGTGTGTCGACCAAGACCGCGACCGCACCACGACGACCTGGGTCGAGAGCGGCGAACATATTCAGGGGCCACTCCTTGCCAGGACCGTGAAAAAATAAGCGTCTTTGTAACCGAGTCAAAAAGCGGGCGCCGGGTTTCCACTTTCCAATTGAGGTAACTGGCAAAGCGGGATGTGCCCAACTACCAACCTAAAAACCCTACCTTATCATTAAGGAAAATGCAACAACGTCATGGCTGCTTACGGCGGGACGCAGTGCTAGTCGGCCCTGTCTCCTATATCGTTGTCGAAGAGCTGGGCTGCATAGTTACCTAGGCACCTACCTTGCGCAGTCAGTCGACTGACGCGGGCTCCGGGATTCCTGGAAAGCATTGGGAGGGTTAGGGTGGATGTGGGTCATCCACAGCCTTAATCTCCCTTACATAATCATAATCATCAATTTTCGCAAACAACCCCTCCCTCTCCCTTGTCTCATGCGCCAACAAAAAAAAAAAAAAAAACATCGTCATAATTTAAGCCAAACCGACTGCAACCTTTCCCCAACGGAACAAAAAGCATTGCGAAAAACGCGCGCTTCAGCATTCTTCAGACTATGGCGGACGAGGAAATCTCCATCTACGACGAGGTCGAGATCGAGGACATGACGTACGACGAGGCCCTCCAGATCTACCACTACCCATGCCCCTGCGGCGACCGCTTCCAGATCGACCTCGCCGACATGCGGGACGGCGAGACCGACATCGCCGTCTGCCCGAGCTGCAGCCTCGTAATCCGCGTCATCTTCGGACCCGAGGACCTGCACGAGCCGCCCGAGCCCGAGTCCGACAAGAAGCAGGCGACACCGGCGCAGGTTGCCGTCGCCGCCTGAACTTGAGATTTGTCTTTGCGAAAGGAGTCGAGGTGAGGGGGACCCCACGAGTCCGTTTGTGGGAACACACAACCTACGAGGCCGTGTCTCGCCCTGGTTTGTTGAGCCGAGAAGGCCCATCGCCTGCCTGGAAGGAAATACCGGGTTCACCTGCGACGAAGACAACATACCTTTTTTGCTCTGCCAGCCACAATGCACTCAGAGTGTCGAAGGGGCGATGTCCTGTGATGCAGTCACATAATCGATCTTCCAGAACACAAGCGTCCGTTATTAAAGTCGCTCTTGGGTTTGGCTCAAGTCCAAGATGTGCTGGGTGCTGTGGCGGATGAGATGTGAAGGTCTTTGTCGTCGTGCCCCGGGTTCTCAAGCCCCCTGCGCCGCTGCGCGCCGCCTCAGGCGCATCAAACAATACCGAAAGGGGTAATGGGACTAGTGCTATGAGTGCAAGCATTCAAGTCGTCCAACCCGGAAAATGGATCCGGGAATCTATCTGGTATTGCCAAGAGCATTCAAAAGACACCAGATTTATACACACCCTGTCGGCCTGTGGAGGACTTCCCATGCCGAGCCGCGATAAATGGCGGAGGGACGTGCAGAATAATGATGGGAAGAATATAGAAACTCTGTGGATTTGAATTTCTCAATATCAAAAGCGTTTTCTCGCCAACTTCATTATCAAACCCCCTTCCCCTATCTGCTCGCCACGCAAAGAAAGCCAGCCATCCAATACAATACACGCTACCCAACCCCGGGTCCAGTCAAGTCGTTCACATGGCCAGGAAACCCAGCCCTGCGGCAACAGCCATGCCAAGCACCGACCCGTCACCGACGACGTGCCCGGCCGCGGCGGTCACGACGGTCGGCGGCCCAAAGGTATGAGTGGGCCTCGGCGGGGGGCTCAGCGCGGGAGGGGGAGGACCGACGCCGGTTGGCAGGGGGGCGAGACCTTTTTTTTTTTTTTTGGTATCTCACGGTTAGCCGTTTCCCCACAATCCGCTTGGCAGCCGCATGACGGAGCTTCTACCAAACGGGAATTTGAAAAACAAGGAGGTTGGGCAGCAAAGGGCACGGGAGTTTATCTCACCACTTGCGGACGTGGGCACGGGCAGCACCAGGGTGGCCGTTACGCCGTCGGTTAGGTAGACGGTCGTCCACTGGGTCGGAGCGGCTTGGTAGATCGCCCCGTCGGCGGCGTGGTCCGCTGGGCGGTCATGTACCGCGGCGGCGGTAGCGAGGAAGGAAGTGAGCAGGATGAGGGGGAGCATCTTGTGTTTCTTTTTTCTTTCCCCCTTTTGTCCTTTTTGGTCTAGACTAGAGAGCTAAAAACTTTGGCTTTCTTCGTCCTCTATGGTATGTTTGAGCCCTGGTTTTGTAAGATTCAAGCGAACGTGGTTTTGAGAATGGGATAGTAAGAATGGATATAAGGAGAATGCAAAGACAAAAGTAAGAGCAGCAGATGAAGCAAAGCGACGGTAGTGTCTTGGGGGTCTAATAAATACTCGTTCGGTGATGCATACGACCTCGTCCTCAACTCGACTGGACGCTCGACTGCATGTGTCACTGTACACCTGTCACTCATCAAAAGCGGGTTGCACAACCCAGAGCCGATGCAGGTTGAATTGAAAGAAGTGACAGGAGGCGTACTACCAAGCACAAATCGCAAGGCAACCTGGGTTACCGAGGGAGTCGACGCAACGCAGGAGTACAGCCGTTGGAGTTTCCCCTTGAACCATCAAGCCTTCATCCTGAACCAGGTCTATTGCCGAGGAACAAGCTGTCTCTACAAGCGAAAAGTGTAAAAAAAAACGTACTTAAGCAGAGAGGTAGCCAGGCACGCAGTCAACCACACCGGTAGTCCAACGTCCAACGCCAAAAAGTGCTCTTTGCCCTGGCCAAACACAAAGGCGGCCGCTCAGAGACAAAAGATATGCGAGTCGCCGAGCACGGCAGTGTCTCCCAGCAGATCGTATCATCGTCATCCTGTGAAGCGTTGCTCCAAGCCAACAGGAAAAATAAAGGGGCTTGTGCACTACATTGTGCTTTCGTGTCGTCCACTTTCGTTGCCAGTCGTCTAGGGAGACTTGGCGAAGACCGTTTGGAAAGTTTGACCATCCAACAAAAGAGAAGGTTTGAAGAAACACGCGGGTGTTTGGGTTGGCCCCCCCTATTTTGAAATGATTCTTCAGCCAGCGGTGGACCTTGAGACAGTAGTATTGGAGTACTGCTTTCGCGGGGGTTTGTGCATCTTTAGCTATGCGGCACTAGGACTGTGATATGGGAACCTGTGATATGGGAACGATGGGAACGATGAATATCATCAGGCCTAGAGCGGATCCTCAATACCGACAACAAAGACCTAGATATTCCCCCCTGGAATGCCTGCAACTAGCTGGCATCATCTCTCCTTGGGGTCATCTTACTACCTCAGGCAAGCTTTAATACTATGGGCTTTCTTGAGAACCACCGGTGACCGCGGTTATATGAAGAAACAATCAAACAAAAACAGGCTAGTACTACTTCACCGCGTAACAGCAACGAGTGCAACGTTCTTTTCTACTCATTGTAACACGGCGCCAGTTCTCCATCAGGCCTCGACATTCTCAAAGTAGAACGTCGGCTGGCCAGGCACAGCACCATCAGCAGCTTGTGCCGTGACGTCGACCTCCTTCCCGCCATCCGTCAGCAGCTTGCCCTTCTTGCTGCCCTCGGTGACGGCAACGACGTCAACAGCCGAGCAGCCAGCCGATCGCTTGAGGCCGGGGACCATGGCCAGCAAAGTCTTCTGCTCGTCAAACGCTAGCTTGCGCTCCAGAACCGTCTTGGCGTCCTCCCCGCTCTGCAGCCTCTTCTTGAGGGTGTGCACAAACGGCATGGCCTTCTTCATCTCTCCCATCTTGCTGATCCGCGCCGAAAGCTCCTTCTCGTCCTTGACCGCCTTCTTGTCGGCATCCCAGTTCTCCCTGACCAGGTCAATGTACTTTTGCTGCCACGCGGGGAACGCCTCGGCCGAAAAGATGGTAAGCTTCTTGGGCCGCTTGGGGTCGAAGGAAACCTCCTTGCCCTTGGCCTTCTTCTTGAGCTGCGCAGACTCGGCCGAGTTGACGTTGGACGCAGTTCCCTTGACGTACTCGCGAGCGGCCGTCAGGCTGGGCTCGGCCGCAGGGACCTCGGGCCAGCGAGCCTTCTGTATTGTCTCCTTCTTGCCCAGAACGTCGAGCCAGATGTATTCGGCCCAGTGAGGCGCAATCGGCAGAAGCACAAGAGCCTGCAGCTCTATGTATCGCAGGATCACATCACGATGCAGCTTGATGCCGGCAGCCGCGCACGACTCGCGGTAAAAGCTGATCGCACTCGCGAAGTTGTACCAAGCAGATTGCAGAGCGAGCTTGTAGTTTGTGTCCTTGTAGTGACGCTCTGATTCGCTCACCAACAAGTTGAGCTCGTTGCTGAACAGAGCATCCTGGAAATCATTCAGTTCGCCAGTCCGGAAATCGTTAATGTTCTTGACTGCATCTTCAATCCATTCCCTGGTGGTGAACAGACGGAGAATAGTGTTGTCGGCGACATCTTCGTCAAAGTTGGCGTCGTTACCGCCGTCGCCAGAGTCGGCAATGGCCATCCTCAATGCATCCGCTCCGTACTTGCGGGTAGCCTCGTCCAAAGTCATAAAGTTACCAGTGGACTTGCTCATCTTCTCACCATTCATCATCAGATGGCCGTTGACGCGGAAAGACTTGGGCCAGTACTCCCGGGGGAAGAGAGCAATGTGACAGTAGATTGCGAATGTAAGATGGTTGCCAATAAGATCCTAAGTTCAAGTAGTGTCAGCATTATGTGTTTCGGCCTTGACCGGTTAAGAAGTCATGGCTTTTCTCTACCTTTCCAGACACACGCAGATCCAGGGGGTATGAGTATTGGAACTCCCTTCGCATCTTCTTCAGGGTCTCCTTGGGGATCTTGGAAACCACAGGAAGCTGGTCGGTCATCTCGGTGCGGCAAAAGATGTAGTCCCAAACCTCGTCAAGCATCTGTTCCGGACCAATGTCTGCTGTGCCCCTTACACGCCCAAAGTTGTCTTTGTGCAAAAATGGCACTTGCGTGTAGTAGGCCATGTAAACGGTTGAGTCACTGAGCGACTCGACCAGGAACTTGGGATCCCAGGGCAGTTTGGAGCCCAGGCCGTAAGTCCTCGCGCATGCCCACTGGTTCAACCAGTTGAGCATACCCTTGAAGGCATGCTTGGTCTCTGGGGTGTAAGTCTCCAGTCCGTTTCCGTCGACGTTCTCGACAAACTCGAGAGCCTGGTCGCGCCACTTCTCCTCGCCATAGTCGAGGTACCACTGGTCCAGCAGGGCCACGATGCACTCGTCTCCCGAACGCGATACCACCTTGTTCTCGGGCTCGGCATATGCGAATGCAAGGCCCTCGTTAATAAGATCTTGCCTGACCTTGGGCTTGGCGGCCTCGACCTTCTCGCCCGCGTACTTGCCCACCTTTATGGTGCCCTGGTAGTAACCCTCTTTGTAGGCCAACTCTTTAGCCTCGGTCAGCTGCTTAACGTCTTTTGGCGACGCAATCTTGAGCTTCTCGACCAGGAACTTTGCGCAAATGTCGCCGTAGGATGGCGTGTCGATGATCGGAATGATCTCGAGCTCGGCCCACTCCTTTTGAATACCATAATAGTCTGCTTTCTTTGCCAGATCCATAACGGTGGCGTAGTCGTCTGGTGAATCGCTGGGCACCGAGGTGACCACACCCGTTCCCTTTGTCTCCTTGACAGTCTCCATGGGCAGGATGCGGACCTCCTTGTGCATGGACAGGGGCGCATTGACCCGAGTACCGACCATATCCGCGCCCACAAGGTCGGCTAGCTTTTCAGGCACAGTCATGTTGGTTCCGATCAATCCCTGGAAAGCCATGTTCTTGGCTGACCTCTCAGTAATGACGTAGTACTCTTTCTCCGATGCCTTGAAAAGACCGTAATTAAGCTTGGGACCGACGAAGCAGCAGGTCTGACCGTACATTGTCTCTGGCCTCAGGGTTGCAGGGACAAGAAAGACGCTAGCATCGCTCGGCACCTTGCCTTCCAGGGCCGCACCAGCCTTGGGTGCCCACTCCAGGACTTTGAGCTTGAGGGCGGTATACTCCTGCGGGCCAACACCCTCACCCTCACCTCTGTCGTGGTCCATGCACGGCTGGCCGTCCTTGACTGAGTAGATGGTGTAACGCTTGCCGAACTTGATCTTGTTCATCTCGCGCAGACGGTTCATGGTCCACCTGACAAAGGCGTCGTAGTAAGGGTTGGCGTCGGTCGTGACGAACTGCCTCCTCCAGTCTATCCTGGCGCCGGTCGCCTTGAGGTGGTCGTGGCACAGGGGCGGGAAGTAGTCGAGCCAGTACTGGCTGTCGGCGAAACGATGAATCTCCTGCCTCGGGATGCCGATCGACTCCATAATCTGGAACTGGTACTTTTTCTTGACAGTCTTGGCATTCGCCTTGCCCTTTGTTGCTGTGAATTTGGTCAAGTCCTCCCTTGGGCCGGCCGTGGGCTTCGGGGCCGGCGCTGCCTCGGCCGCCTCAGCCTCCTCGTTGTAGCCATCAAACTCCTTGCCAAACTTCTTGACCTCCTCAGCAAGCTTGTCAGCGCATGCCTTGATGGGCAGACCAGTACAATGGTAGCCCTGCGGCCAGAACGTGCGCTTGCCCTGCATGCGGGAGAAGCCCATCTGGAATTCGACTTTGCTCATAGTAAAGTAGTGTCCGATGTGGAGGACGCCGTTCATGTACGGGTAGGCGATCGTTCCGAAGAATTTGGGGAACTTGGCGCGGAGCTCGGCAGGGGATATCGAGTCCAGAGGGTACTCGTCCAGAGACGGCGCGTTAAAGTGGAAGACACCATCCTCCTCCCACTTTTGCTGGTACTTCTTCTCGACCGTGACCAGGGCCGTTCGCTTCTCTGTCTGTAGGAGTATCTGTCAGCTTTTTTAACTACTACGGCAGTACAATTGGCTTCTCAAACCGTACGCCTTTCAGCTCCTTGGTCTTGGAGATCTGAAGCCCGTCCATGGTGGGTATGGGGGTCGACGCCGCCATGGCGTTATATGAATCCTAGCTGCCAATTCTTGAAAGCTAAGTTGTGGAGAGGTTTTCTTCGGTGTTGGCGACTTGATATGGGCGTTTCCCCTAGGTGTTCCAGCGTGTGGATGTTTTTATATTCATAAATTGCTTGCCCTTTGACTCACTCTGTCAACGGCAAGTCCTCATTTGTACATTGCGGAAAAACATCCAATGGAGGGGCAAACTTGTCCAACGCGGGGTGCTGCTTTGGGGACAGGGTTGGGAAGGCTAACCTTTTCTGGCCGAGTTTTTTCTTAGATATTAATCTCTAATTAGTTGCCGATCTAAAAATGTCCCAGGATTTTTGCCGACCCGCTTGCGCTTAACTTCGTTCACAATTTTACTAGACTAGGTACTCTCAAGCACAGGGAGCCGTTGCTGTTGGAACTATAAGTTTTGGCCTGATATAGGGAATTAAAACCTGAACTCTATGGACGCATCCCAAAGTGAAATGCCCTTAAAAAATTTCTTTTCACTTGGAGTACGGGCCCTTATGCACACCTGAACAACCCGTAAGTCGAGAGAGAGACGTACTGGCGTTTGTCGACATGATAGTGGGGCCCACTGGCGGTAATCCACCCAATCACAGCCAGTCGCTCCCAACGGCACCAAAGCACGTGAGTTCTGCTGTTGCCCGTGGATAACCATCGAATTACCCATGTTACAGCCCAGACCAGCGACAAGATAGATGCTGCAGTCAGATCAAGCTCTCAATCCACAGATTTGGAAGAGAGGTTGCCGCAGCTGGCCGGGAAGCATCAAGAGAAAAAAACATGTTTTCAGCAACCCTCGCGCGGAGGTTCCTCAGCGCGGCAAAACCACCGCCCTCGGCCGCTCTGAGCAAACCAAAGCTCTACATCAGCCAGTACCAGCCCAAGAAGGTCTGGCCGCCAGACTACGCCAAACTGACGCCGCAGGCCCAGCTGAAGTATGAGAAGAAGTACAAGAGGAGGGTTGCGCTGCTCAACGCGCGGCCGCGGTGGAACAGGTTTGTCAAGCTATTGCAAATCTTCAGCATCACGAGTATGTAACAGCACCGCATGAGTATCGGCCACGGGGCCCCGGGCCTAGATGAAGAGAATCAAAAAATGATCTTTGACCAAGTCTGCTGACATTTTGCACGGTCGAAAACTACAGCGATTCTTGGATACAGCGTTCTTTTTATGAAATGGGAAGACGAGAGGCATAATCCTTTCTTCGGGGTATGTACATGCGCCCTGTTCCTGTCCTACCTAGATGGTTGAGATATTGGACCTGTCTGCTAACACGAAAGCCCCTCTCCAGATTAAAAAGAGCTTCTGGGAGGCCTTTGGCATCTCTGTTGACATGGGAACCGAGACGAAAATGCGCAGCACCACCCCGCGTCCAGAGTTCAACAAGAATCCTCGCTGATGCCACTTGCCTCCCGTTTTGCACTTTTTGTACAATATCATGTAGGCAATAGTCATAGTAATTCAGCATCCGCACCGGCGCAGGGTTTCCTTCATCATCAGCAGAACCGCTCATGTTCTTGTCCCTTTTATACACTCGTAGCTTTTTGTTGTGACACGATTCGGCTTCAGAGTGTTGCTAGGTCACGGCGGCACGGCGACTTTCCGGCCATCCCCTAACGGGTGTTACGAACCTGTCACAGCTATATGGCGTGCTAGAGATCAAGGCCACGGGCTGGTGCTTTGAGTCCTCGCGACGGCCTTGCTGCCGCTCATCAGATACCCAAGTGGCAAGAGTTTTGGCTGGCCCAAAGTTTAAGTGTGCGATATCTCTCGCGTAGGTCACCACATCACCTGCCATGCCAAACGCCGATGCCCAACCCGGAGCCCAGCCCGCCGCCGCCTCCCCTGCCCTCGTTGACGGGCCGCTTGGGGACGGTGCCCTGGGCGCGGACGCCGGCCACGATGCGGTCCAGGCTCGTCTCGACGACGACGCCGCCGACGATCATCTCGCTCAGGGTCGAGTGCAGCGTCTCAAAGTTGAAGATGAGGTCGAGCTCGCACACGTTCTCGAACAGCTTGTCCAGGGCCTCGACGTAGACCTGGATCAGGTCGATCAGCGCCAGGGGCGACTCGGTCGCGGTCGAGATGACGATGAAGAAGAGCGTGGCGTAGTGCCGGTATGTGACGAGCGAGGGCACGTCGTTTTGCTCGGCCGAGTCGGCGTGCGAGGTGCCCGAGGCGGCGAGGAGGGGCGGGAGCGGGAGGAAGTTGCAGGATCCCGCTGGTCGGTTGGAGACGAGCGTGAAGATCTCGGAGATGAGGCGCTGCTGCATGTTGGTCTCCTGCGGGCGGTGAGGTGTCGGGTTTGAGTTTAGCGGTCGACCAAACGATCGTGAGTTCGATCGCCCGGGTATGGTTTGAGTCCAAGCTTTGGTTGTTTGGTGAGCTATCTTACCAGTTGGGTGTAGAACTTGGTGAGCCGCGGCTGGCCTTGGCCGTTGAAAACCAGAAAAGCGCTGATCATTTTGACAACCTGGCAGCTGGTTGACCTGCGAGGTTGAACAGACTCCAGTTCAGAGTGGCCTCGGCGTATGGCGATGATGAAAGACGAAAGAGGCGCCGTTAGCGGTTAGCTAGGCGCTGAAGTGGTGAGCTGTGGGATAAACAATCGTCCAAATGCGCCTAGACTAGAGTGGGGTCAATCGCAACCCCCAGACCAATCCATCCCCGGCCTTGGCGCGACGTCAGTCTCAACTCAAAAGCTCAAGGGGTGAGTTTATCACAAACAGACAACAAACAGCTGCCGAGCCATCGTTTGCTCAGCTCGTTTTCACCCAGCTCGATTTCTCTTCCTAAATCCTCTGCCGCGCCAACCGACATCACTGCTAGTTTTTCGTCTATGAACCCGCCGCCGTTATTTTGACCAAGTGCATCGTGTCAATCGGGCCCGATCAATCCTGTATCTTTCATTCATCCTACCTCTCACAGGGTAGCTACTGGTTGATTCATCTCACCTACACAGCACCAGCATCAGCACCACCCCAGACATGAGTCGTTACGGGATCAACCTCATGCGGACTGCCCACCGTGGCATGCTCCAGACAGCCGCGGGAGCCCAGCGGGTTCCTCTTCTGCGCACAGCCGCACCCCTTTCGAGGAAGGCCAACAACGTCAGGCCCAAGGTTTCTTCGTACAGGTCGGTTGTTACCGCAACCGCCAGCCGGAACAAGGGCATCTCACCGGACTCGGAAAACCCGGAGCCCAAGAATGCTGCCACTACCACGCCGCCAGACCCAAAGACGCCAGCTCCGCTCGACGAAGCTGAGTACCACGATCTCGCGAACGAGTACCTCGACACCGTCTTGGCCAAGCTAGAAGACGTGGCAGAGAAGCGACCCGACGTTGACATTGAGTATTCCGTGAGTAAATTAAGCTAACCGATTCACTGCGTCTTGTCCCAATTTGCTTGCAGCTCGCTGACTGCTCACACTCCCAAAGGCTGGTGTTCTCACGCTGGCATTCCCGCCGTTGGGAACGTACGTGATCAACAAGCAACCGCCCAACAAGCAAATTTGGCTGTCGTCGCCGACCTCGGGCCCCAAGAGGTACGACTATGTCATCATTGGCGACGGGCAGAATCAGAAGGAGGGCACCGGCTTGGGAGATTGGGTCTATCTTAGAGACGGGACCACTCTGGGCGGGCTGCTCCTCGAGGAGCTCGGCGTTGATGTTACCGCTCCTCAGTAAAGAGGGAATGTAACGGACTGTAAATTTGCTATGTAATCATATGGCTAAGTTACGGGATGGGCTCTCCGTAATCCCTCATCGAGGGAATGTTTTCAGGGCGATTGGGATTGGGGCTGTCATTCAGGAATGGAGAGGTGAGAGGACCATAAGACATTCCGGGCAGACGTTTGTCTTTCGACCACACAACCTAATATCAGGTAGCCCAGTCACATTGGGTGACGAATCACAAAAAAAAAAAAAAAAAACATGGCACATTGGAAGCACGTTGACTGCAACGAGTTATAATGCGACAGTCTGAAGTCTTTCACGACTACACTCATAACCGGACACCTACCCTGCATCAAATATGTACCTAGGTAGCACGGCTGAATGAGAGGCCAGAATAAGATTGACTTATTTTGACAATGATGTTCGAGCTACCAAAGGCTGTCAAGATTATCGTGGTAATTCAGGTACCCATGTGCCGAGGCAGACAATAGCGAATGTCCTGGTGTTTGGCGGTGGTCTGTGGAAAGTGGTGGAATTTTTGGTACAAACGCGTGGGCACAAGCTCCACTCCATATCCCGTGTCAACGACATAACTTTGAAGTCGAACGAACAACTCAACAAAATAACATATATATATTTTCTTTGGATAACAGGGACTTGTCATTAGCCGATAGCTCATAATAGCCCTTTGGACAAAAAGTGCCATGTTCAGGTCACTTTGCACATTCAGTCGGGCCACAGCAAAGGTACGCGCACCATCAGCCTCGATCCTACAAGTCAACACAGCAACACCGCTCAGCCCGAATCAACGTTGCCAACAACACAACATGACCAACAGTGGCGACAGCAACAGCACGCCAACCACGGAACAGAAGCCCGGGGCCAAGGACAAAGAGCCTCTCCTCACACTGCCCCCGGTCGAGGACCCGTCGGGCAACGTCAAGACGCTCAACGTCCAAGGCGGCTCCGTCTCGCTGGATCACCTGGGGCCGATGGTGGTGAACAGGGACGGGACAATGTCACGGATCGGCAACTGGGCGCAGATGACGCAGATGGAGCGCGACAACACGCTCAGGATCGTCGGGCAGCGCAACCAGCTGAGGCTTGCGGCGCTGAGGAAGGCTGCGGCTGCAGGGGAGGAGGCGGGCAAGGCTGTTGAGCATGGTGATGATGGCAAGACGAAGTAATTAACGGCCGAGCAGCCTGGTCTCTCTTGGACAGAATGACGGGCCTTGGCAATCAATCTGTTCCACTATAGTAGTGCTCAACCACAAACAACACCTCATATCTTGATAATAAACGCCCGTGACATGCATATACTGTCTGTAATTATCCCAAGAGCATTAGTTGGGCGGCCCCACAGAGTATGGGGCCGAAAAAGCCACACAACCAACCAACAATGGCCTTGAGCCGTCGTCAGCGGGATTTTGTTTATTACACGAAATATTCCATCCTGAAGGCTGTAAACTCTACCAATTTGGTAAAAGATTAAGTTTAATGGGCCTGGAAAAGTCGTCCGGTTTCATGAAATCCAGAAAAGGGGTTCTCTTCGCCCTATTCAGAACCTCCGCATCAAGTTCAACTGAGACAGCAAAGTACAGCACAACCCAGCAAAGCACATGAAAGCCTCCATCCCACTGCCCTCTGCCTGTCTGTCCATTAATTAGTCAAGGTGATCACTAATTCCAGTCGACCACATCCACCATCTATCTCCCATATTCCCTCCAACACCACCCATGCATGTCGATCCCCCGTCTTCCCTACCTAACCAGATGATGTGACATCTGCCATTCCTTTGTTTTGTCTTTTTTTTTTTTCTTTCTTTCTTTTTTTGCCCGCTGCATGACTTCTTTGGATGGATGCTGCGTCTCTGTCGCTTGAGCCTCCGACAAACGTCATGTCTCGCCTGGCCCGGAGAATCGAGCGCTGCTACTGCGTCTGCGTCGGCCTATCTCCTTTGGCTTTTGTCTATGGCCTCACAACCTGGGGCGTCTGGGTCGTTGTCAATATAGGCGCTTCCACGACTACCTCCAACTGGATAGGTAGGGTCTCCCAAACGCTCCTCCTCGCATATACAAGGCGTACCAACTAACGACGGCATTCGATCCTCCACTTCTCTGTACAGGAACCTACTCCTCCATCTTCGGCGTCCTCCTCTACATCCTCCTCAATTGGTCCTACACAACCGCCGTCTTCACCCCGCCCGGCAGCACCACCGACAACAATGGCTACAGCGTCCTCCCGACCACCCGCGGCCCGCCGGCGACCTCCTTCACTGTCAAGTCCAACGGCGAGCTGCGCTTCTGCAAAAAATGCCAGGCTCGCAAGCCCGACCGATCGCACCACTGTTCGACCTGCCGACGCTGCGTCCTCAAGATGGACCACCACTGCCCCTGGCTCGCCACCTGCGTCGGCCTGCGCAATCACAAGGCCTTCATCCTCTTCCTCGTCTACACCACCTTCTTCTGCTGGTACGCCTTTGCCGTCTCGGGCGCCTGGGTCTACGTCGAGATCATGCAGAACACCACTTACGTCCAGGACATGATGCCTGTCAACTACATTATGCTCTGCGTCGTCTCGGGAATTATCGGCATCGTCGTCGGCGCCTTCACCATCTGGCACCTCGTCCTCGTCGGCCGCGGCCAGACCACCATCGAGTGCCTCGAGAAGACACGCTACCTCTCCCCACTGCGCAACTCCCTCCGCAGCGCCCACGACGCCCGGCACGGCGGCGCGACGGCCCTGCCTTCTTACGGCCAGCAGCTCCTCGAGATGCACGAGAACATTGTGCCGGGCGTCACGCGTCCAGAGGAGGGCGACATCAGCCGGCCGCCCTCAACCGGCCCGGATCGCAACGGCAACGGCGCCGCAGCATCCACCCAGTTGTACAGCGACGTCCCCGGCCTCGAGGGCCAGATGGGCCGACGCCTGACGTACGATGAGCTGGAGCGATACCGCGCCCGCAAGCGTTACGACGAATACCTGGACGAGCAGGACAGCGCCAAGCTCCCCAATGTCTTCGACCTGGGCGTCCGACGCAACTACCTCCACCTGTTCGGGCACAACCCCTGGCTCTGGCCGTGGCCCATCTGCACCACCACCGGCGACGGCTGGTCGTGGGAGCCGAGCGAGAAGTGGGTCGAGGCCAGGGACCGGCTCGCGCGCGAGCGGGAGCGCCAGCGCGCAAGGGAGCGGGCCGCCGGCTGGGGCGTGCCCGACGAGCCCGACGACGACGACCTGCCCCTCGGGCAAAGCCGACAGCAGCCCGCCGCGTGGAGCCAGACTGCCCACGCCGCGCCCGTCTACGCCCAGAATGGCCAGCAGCGGACGCAAAGCGAATTCCACGCCGCCACCAAATCCCCGACGATCGGCGGCGCGGGGCGGCACTACACCGGCAGCAGCGGCAGGAGCCCGATCGCCGGCCGCTTCCCCTCCAAGGCGGACCGCGTGCTCGGCAGGGACCCAAACCTGTACGTGGACGCGACGCCCACGCCCCCACCCGCGGCGTCGGTGTCGATGCGCCGACTCGGCCCCATGGGCCGCGAGGACCTGGTCGACTGCGACGAGTACGACGACGAGGACGACGCCGCCGTGCTGGAGCAGGACTTTGCGGCCCTGCCCGGCACGGCCAGGGACGTCGCGGCGCCGGCACCGGCGGACAGGCGGTCGCCTGGCCTGCGTCCGGACAGGGACTGGGGCCGAGGAGGCGCGAGCGGCCTGCTCAGGGGCTCCGCCCCTGCGGCCAGGGGGGCTCCGCGATCACCTACTACGACGAGTAGGGCGCGCGGCGACTCTGACGACGTCGGCGTCGATTAGCATTATTGGCATCTTTCAGGTGTAAAAACCATACTTGCATAAGAGAGACGCCATGTATTGGACATTAGTGTCTTTATTCTTTCTTTCATAACCAACCATCTGTTTTTATCTTTTTTCCCTCCCCTTCCGATGGCTTTCACTTTCATGTAACATCAACAGATGAATTTGGCACTGCAAGGCATTTAGCTTCTCTCATGCAGCAAAGCATATCTGTATACCGAAATTTTATAGAACGCTTTTATGAACATTGATCAGAAGCAAACCTGAAATCCTCGCTTGTCTATATAGCACAGAATCCTAAAAAAGAAAAAAAAAGAAAAAAAAAAAGAAACAGCAACCGTTTATGCTCGCCGGGCACAATTTCCATTATGATACTTTGTTTTTGGTACGCCTGTTTGTTTTGATCGCAGCCATGGGCAATGTGATGGAAAACCCATGCATCATTGGACCTCCTCGAGCTGATCGTTGGCCTGCTGCTGCTGCTGCTGCTGTTGCTCATTGTCGACTTCCTTCCGACTGCCACCAGTGATCTCCATAACGCCGGCCCTCCACCTGGTGTGCCACCGCTGCAGACCCTCAGCCGCCTCCTCCCTGGCCGCCCACTCGTCGTAGTCCCTGACCGCGGCGGCAGGCAAGCGACCGTACCGCCAGCGCACGGAGCGCACGACGACGACGTCCTCGAGCGCTGCGAAGCGGCTCTGCAGCAGCTCGCGGGGTGGTAGGCTCTGCGCGAGGCCCTCGCCGGGGCCGTGCGGGCTGTCGACGACACCCCATGACGGGCCCCAGGGGCAGCCTGCGACGGCGAGGTGGCGGATCCGGTCGAGGTCCGACGTGCGATGCCACAGCGCGGCGCAGCGGGGGCTGGCCTCGCGGCCGGAGAGGCAAATTACGTCCCGCTCCAGGTCGGCGTAGATGCGGGGCTCGTCGCCGGCGCAGGCGAGCACGAGGCTGTAGCGCTTCAGGGCTACGGTGCGGGCCTCGTGGCAGGCGTGGAGGAGAGCGGGGGGAGGCTGAGGGCTCGTCCAGCCTGGGGTTTTGCTCTTGGTCCTGGGCAGTTTGCTGGCTGTCGCTGTGGCGGTTTTGGCCGTGTTGGCTGCTGTCGTTGGGGCGGCGGGTGTGTCGGTGGCGATGGTGTCCGTGTCTGCAGTTGCAACAACGGTGACGCTGCTCCCTTGGTCGTTATCCTCCTCATCGCTCGAGGTCTCCCCCCTTCTTATTTGCGGCACAATGAGCCTCAGCTCCGCAAGCAGAGTGTCGGTAGCCGTGTATGGAGACCTCAACATCACTGCCCTGGAGCCCGGCAGGGCCTCCTCCCATATCTGGAGGCGTATTTCTGCGGGCAGGCGGGTAAAGAGGGGAAACGTTGTAGGGGCACCGGCCTTCTCCCTGGCCCTCCTCTCTTTCCGTTGCTGCAGCCCCCCGTGGACGGCGTGCCTAGCCCTGTGCACTCGGGCCCGCGCCTGGCGCTTGTCCTCGGCTATCTGCTCGGAAAGGTCTTCGAGTCGGCCGGCCCAGCCGTCGACAAAGATGTCTCGCTGCACACGCAGCGCTGCCTTGAACTCTTGCGACTGTGTCCTCAAAAGATCTATCACGGGCCGCAGAAGCTCCATGGAACCGCTGGAGGTATCGGGGGCATCTGTTGAGGCGGGTAGAGCTGGTTGGGACGAGGGCACGCCAGGTGCGATGGACACGGCTGTGGCCATGATGTCTCTGCCCTGCCGTGGATTTCCTTGTTTTTTTTTCTGCTCTACTTTGAGAAGGAAGAGAGAAAAAGTTCCCCTGGTCTGTTGTCCAGTCTGGATATAGTTCGGACCAAGTAGGTGACGAGTCGGGACGTGGGACAAGGACAAGGACAAGGGCAAGGGAGATAACTGTATAACGAGTCGATTGGGAGCGGAAGTTTGTCGAGTAAGTCAAACTACCGCCGAGGGTGCAGGACAAGGTGAGAAAAACCAAAGCACGCCAGCAGCGACCTCGACTCGGGGTTGGACTAAGGTAGGTTAGATAGATACCTTGGATAGGTCAAAAGCCGAAGACGGTGTGCTAGTCAATTTGAGCCAAAGGTAGACAACGCAAACGAGGACAGGTCATCAAAAATAGTCAAGGACGAAACTGCCTTGCAGGTGTCGTGAGGATATGAAGCCAGAGTCTGACAAAGTGCTTACAGGCAAGAGAAGAGAAAAAGGAGAGCAAGGCAACACATTCCCGGGCGCCATTTTCTCTCACTCCTCTTTCTCGCCAAAAGCCCCCCCTTCCCCCACCATTTTATTACGGACAGAAAGGAGAAAAAAAAAAAAGAATCAGCCACTGTAAACAAGGACCCTGAAGAAACAAGGGCTTGGCTAGCCTTGCATCCAAAAGATAACAGGTCGACAGTGCTAGATGGCAGCGAATGGGACGGTCGAATGGGATGGTATTAGCGTACAGGAACGGCGTTTCTTGGCTGCTTCGAAGGAGGAGGAGGAGGCACAGATCTGCACTGCAGTCCCAGTCCATGTGGGCATTGGGGTAATGGGTTGGATGGTTGGTGGGGGTGGTTGGGAACTGATCCGTGGGAGTACATGATACCCGTAAAGTAGATGGATGGGGCAAGATTAGTGGGTGTCTTGTATCGATCGGTTTCCTTTTTTGTTTTCTTCTTCTTCTTCCTTGCTTTCTTTGCCGTCTTGTTCCGGTGGCGATTATAGCTCGGGGATCCAGACCGCTTGGCCTCACCGACCGTGCGAGTGCGTGTGTGTGTGTGTGTGTATGTGCTTTGGTGAGGAGTGAGCGTTGGATGTTTTGTGGTTTGGCGGCGGTGAGCAAGACAATAGACAAGCCACTTGAGGGAATGCGAGGTCATCGGACGAGGTCATGTACAGCACATGTCGTCCTATTGCCAGCCAGCCAGCCAGCCAGTAGGAGTTGAGGTATATCAAACGTCGATATCGAGGATATCCAGTGTCGGGGGACGGCGAGGGGGCGGCACCACTTCCAGTCCCCCCTCCACCCCCCTCC
>JASAOQ010000324.1:20423-48091 GCA_031306065.1 Pseudopyricularia cyperi | reverse complement strand
GTGCTAAACATACCAGCTCCCAATCCTCCGCCATGAGCTTGCCAAACACACCCCTGTCCTCCCAGTCACCGGCGGCGCCCGCGACAAAGGCGCAGGGGAGGAAGTGCTCGTCGGTGCCGTGCGCCTCTCTGAATATGGGATGCTTCATGAGGCGGGCGACGGCCTGCCTCAGGTCCAATCCGGCGTTCCGGGTCACGGCGTCCTCAACGGCCTGCCTGAACTCCAGAGCCCAGGTATCGGGCGGCGTCGGCATGGCGAAGTTATCGCGGTACCTGAGCATTTGCGTCCACCGGTTCCGAAAGAGGTTGTGGACGGCGCCGCCACTGCCGATGAGCAGGTAGCCCTCCTTCCTGAGGGGTCTCAGGATGGAGCCGACTTCCATGTGGAAGTGGGGGTCGTAGCGAGCGTTGAGCGACAGCACGACGGTTGGGGGACACTTTTCCGGGAACATGCGGATCAGGATCAGGAATGTGTCGTGGATCCAGTCGAAGGTGTCGTTCGGGCGGGCGTCGACGTGGTGCTCACGCAGGAGGTCGATGCAGCGGGCGGCCGTGGCCAGGTCGGGGTTCAGCACGTAGTTTTCGTACTTGTCCGGCCGGACGTATGCGACGGGCGTCAGCTGGGGCTTGGGGTTCGTGGCGACCTCTATCCTCTTGTCGCCCTTGGCGTCCCAGTGGGCGCCCATCATGATGACGCCCTTGATGCCGTGGGCCAGGGCGTCGTCTCCGCACTTCTTCCAGTAGGTGGCCGAGTCTGACTCTTCTCCCAGCATCATCGTCGATCCGTGCGAGAAGAAGTGCACGGGGGTGAGTGCTGTCGGGGGTAGTCATGTTTTTCTTTTTAGCTATCGAGGTGAACTGATAGGGCGGGCGACGTGAACTCACTAGTTGAAGACATCTTGGAGGTGTTAGTCAGGGTGGGAGGATCTATCATGGCGATTTGGTTCCTGGTCGTGTGGGCTGGAGGTCTCCTTGTAGGGACGAACCCCGTGAGCGTGTTGGTAGCTTCACATGCGTCTTGATTATGCAAGGATAGCACTATCACACGGGTTGGTGCTGGATCTTCCTCCCTCGGGGCCTCGACATCGGGAGTGACCCGGTACCGGCCCCGCCCCCGTAACTTGCCCGACAGGCGCGAGCACTGTGTTTAAGTTATAGCACGCACCAGCTCGCGTCCATTGTTCTGAGGTAGTTTTGACAGGGACCGATGGCAGCGCAAACCAAAGTTAACAGTACTATGAGTTACATATGTGAACCTTATTCATGCCTGTGAATTACTATTCTTGGACTCAAAAGTGGGAATTATAGATAGTGGGGCCGTAAATACCACCCAGTAAGAACTCAATTTGGACCTTTCAGATTCTTCCGAGTAAATTCTGTGTAATTAATTATTATTCTGTGTCGGTTTCGGGAGAGTCTGTCCGTCCGATTACCCAACCAAACGTGTCCTTTACTGGTTGCAAGGTAGATAAGCTTTACAGTAGAATAGATTAATCTTATCTGCGAGATTCCTGTGTTTCATTGGTAGCGCCTTTCGGGGTATATCCGTTATTCCCCTCCACCGGATTCTGTTATTTTAGTTTTACTCTACCGATATGCAAAGTGGGACGATCTTGGTAACGCTATTATTTGGATGTTAGGTTAAAGCTATTACGATTTATTACTAATTACTCTTGATTTCCTTCTCCTTCGCTGCGTCTGGAGTTCTTTCTTGACCCTCGCTCGCCCGTCGAACCAGATCAAAATAACCGGGGAGCGGCCACCCAATGTACATGATCACATGGCACTGGAACGACTGATATTGGGCATAATAATCTAAACTACGGATGGTAGTGGCAGTCGGGCGTGGCGGATACGAGTAGTATACCCATCATACAAACGTTACGTGGTCCTTGCCAAAACACCATGTACTGCCTTTCCTGCCCCCTACATCCAGCATCATGAGTCTAGGCCTTGACAAACCCCTGATGTGCAGACTACCCCTGGCTTCTCGGTGCTACGTGAATCCGTCAGTGCTACTGGCCGACTGGTCCAGTCGCGCTCACGACTTTTTTCTTCTCACCCACGCAACATACCCAAATGTGCATCTCTTACACACTGGTTATCATCATGGCTGAGTCGCAGCGCCCCTCGCCGGACATCTCCAACGCAGTCACCTTGACAGGGTCTCCTCCGCGGTTGTTTGAGTGTTCACGCTGCCATCGCGCGTTTGGTAGGCCTGACCATCTCAGCCGTCATGTTAAGACCCGTACGCGGGGGCGAACCCCATCCCCCGTCTTTAGGCCCAGGGAAGCATATCGTCTGACCGCATGAGCATGCAGACACGATGGAGAAGCCACACGAGTGTCCGTTCTGCAAGAGAGCATTTTCCCGCGCGTGCGTATCATGTCCACACTCCATCCATCCGTCCGTCTCTCGGTGCTGATGAAGAACCTCTAGAGATCTTCTCAAGAGACACGCTTGCAAGCATCCCGATGCAATTCCCCGGACCGGATCTCAGGGCGCCTCATTTCGCGTTTCGCGCGCCTGCAAAGCCTGTGCCGGCGCCAAGCTGAGGTGTAGCGAAGGTAAACCCTGCAACCGCTGCGTCTCGCGGGACATAGCATGCGAATGGTTGGAACAACGGCCTCGGTCAGAGCATCCCGGACCCGACCAGAGGACGACGGCATCTTCCACCGGCCCGCCGACCCAGGACATGATGGAAGTAGATCATGAGCGCATCGGCAGCATCGCCGATGGCTGTCCTCTGACCCCGGCTCCCTCCAACCCCACGCAGCCTCATCTTCCACAGACCTCTGCAGCCAATTCATCCGGAGGCCTCGGTCTCTTCTTGAGAGATATGGTGCTCCATGCGGACGGAGGCGGAGGCACCATCGACTCCAGCGCAACCCCTCGTCACGGTAATGGCTGGGAGACGCCCGCATTTCTCTGGGACCCTTTCCTGGAAGCCCATGATATCCCCCTACCTTTTGCTGATGACTGTTACGATGTGCCTCCTGGGCAGATGGCTTCCCCGGCTCCAGCTCCGAGCGATCAGGTCACCAGCGAGCCCGCCGACAGCCCTGAGCAGTCGGCCATGGCGGCCGGCGCCAAGGCCTTTGACGCCTCCATGTGGCGCTGGACCCCCGGCCCTGGTGACTTTGCACACGCTGCCGAGGGCGAAATCAAGTATGCCGTATCGGCTTCCCTGGGAGAGGAAGTAGTTGGCGATACCGATGCGGCCTTTCCCTTGGACATGTTCCTACCCGAAGAAGACAAGGCCAGGGCTCTCTCCCTACTTCTTTCAGTTTGCAAACCCTCCAACATGGCCACCATCGCCTCTGGGTTTCTCTCCAACCGGTTCATGGAAAAGGCTATATTCACGTTTTTGCGGAACCAGCGGGCCGACCATCAGTCCTGGTTCCACGTCCCGACCTTTCGTTCCAAGACAGCCAGGAGTGAATTGTTGCTGGCCATGATCGGCTATGGCACTTATCTTATGCCACCCCGGACCGACAGGCATCTGGGCGCTCTGATACCAAATGCGCTGCATCAAGTTGTGAGGATCAAGGTACGTAGATCTTCAACCCTCGCTCCGTCCTTCCAAGAACGGCACCGTCATGGGCTTGCTGACAGTGGCAGTGGGACGAAGATAACTCGCTAACCCGCGACCTTTCGCTTCTCCAAGCATTTGGTACGCGGCCCCTCGACTCGCTTCACTGTATCGCAGCTGGTGCTGACAGACTTTCTAGCGACTTTCTTGATAACCTGGTTCTGGAGCGGCGACAAACGGGGGATGGAAATAGCAGAAAGCTTCACACAGCTTATCATCACGGTACGTAGACTCACATCCGAAACGCTCAGCGTGCGACCATGATGGCTAATTTTGGATGAGCAGATTCTCAGGAAGTCGGGCATGCTCCGCCTATACCATAGTGATTCGGAATATCCAGCAGCGGGAGACTCGGCCGACGACGTGGAACGCAAGTGGCGTCTCTGGGTTGAGCGTGAGTCGAGAATCAGGTCGGTCGTCTTGTGCCCCTCTGCTTGGTAGTGTCCGAGAACGCCGCTCTGATAAACAACTCCAGGCTGGTGTACTTGATCTTCGTTCACGACGCTCAAGTGTCCATGACCCTATTCACCAGACCTCTGCTCTCACCGTCGGAGCTCGAGCTGCCACTCGTTGCAAACGACAAGCTCTGGCATGCCGGGACAGCCGCCGAGTGGAAGGCTATACTCGAGAATCACCCGACACCCACATCATCGCGGATCACACTCTCCGACTGTGTCCGTAGCGCTTTGAACTCGGGGAAGTTGCCGGATGTTGTTGACCATGCCAATAGCCTCTGCTACGTGCTGTACGGGCTATGGGGCATCATACTCGAGTACAGACAGATGCAGCACATGCTGCGTGGTGGCGATGCATTTTTCCAGTCGGACGGGCTCTCACTCACCGCCAGGTTCGATGCCCTCTCCAAGGTCCTCAACGCCCTGCGGGCCACGGCCTCGCCCATCCCTGAAGCACCCGAAGACCCCCTCTTCCACAGCAAGCTCGTACAGATGAGGAACATCCTCGAGTTCGACGCGCTGGCCCTGAACACTCCCATCCGGGCACTGCCCCTGTTCGCAGGCAAGGAGGGTGAGCTGGAGGCCCAGCGCGTCTTCCCCCACCTGCAGGAATGGTCGCAGAGCCGAGAGGCCCGCCAGTCCCTGTGGCACGCGGGACAGATCTACAAGAGCTTAGGGGACTCTGAAGCGCGGACGTTGACCGGGTTCGAGGCGGTCACTCTGTACCAGGCGAGCCTCGTGTTCTGGGCTTACGGCATTATTATCGGAGGCCGCAACCAGCGCCGCGGCATCCGTGTCGAAGACGGCTCTGACGCCTTTGGAAGCGTTGTTGAGCTGGATGGCGACCTGTCTCAAAAGGTAAAACAGTTCTTCGCGCATGGTGAGGGGCGTCCCGGTCTGGCTAATGTTATGGGCCATGATCCTGGCCGCTTTTACTCTGTTCATAACCCGGCGGCAATGATGAACGTAGGGGTTAGTATTCTGCATCGTAGAGCTGATGCATCAAAAGACGGGAAGGGAGGCAAGGGTCTCGGGACATCCGACGGCGGCAAGGGGCACCCGTTTGTTCATGGGCTGATCAACCTCATGATCGAACTGAGCAAAGCTGCAGAAACAGTTGGATTTGGCTAGGTCCTTACCGGTGGACGGGCGGGCTACATGCAGGCAATGGTCCTGCCGGACGTCTACCACTGCTACTAATAATATTACCTACCAAAATACCTACCGAAAATACATCCCATGCACGTACTTTCCCGTGTAGACGACGCCACAAGCAAGCCCGGCCAAAACCGGCAATCCAATGATGGTCAAGCTTACCAACAAGCCCTGTCCGAAGAAGTCCATGGACCATCCATGGAGCCTTTGACCCGTTCCTTTCAGTGGCCGGGCGCTTGTGGTGAGCAGAGACTGCGCCGCAGAGGCGTCCTTGGCTTCCGCCGGGTAGAGGGCTGCCTCGACGGCGTCGCTGCGGGCGGAATTGCTGGAGAATTCTGGCCGGGGGACTTCAAACATGCTCGGCATGTATCGGTACCTGACGGATTCCGCGCTGCATGGAGGGTAAGCTGTTGCGGGCCCAACTGTGAAGGTGAGTATTGTCAGTTGAGCCGCAGAGCTCTAAAAAATGGTGGAGGGAGGACACGGACCATTGAGCTCTGATGGGATCACGTTGATGAAGGTGGCATCGGCCTCTATAAACTGGCTAATGTACTTGGCGGATTCCAAGGTCCTGGTGAAGACGTAGGAGGCAAGGCAGGGTGAGTCTTTGCCCCCGATCTGGTTGGCTAGGCTGATGGCATCGTCCTGGCTGCTGGCAGAACCAACGACCAAAACAGGTTCGGAGAGCTTCGGCATCTCTAGCAAGGCATCCCTACGGACTTTGTCAGTGAAGAAGGCGATCCAAACGATGTGAAGTTGCTAGTACCTTGAGCTGGCTTCGAGGACGCTGCCGACTGACGTAGCGCAAACCACGGAAGCCGAGAGGCCAGGGGGCGTTTTGGACTCGGTCGTCCCGGAGCTCTCAGCATACGATGGTGTTTCTAGCTGAGCCGCTGCTGCATAGGCCCTGGCATGCTTCGTGACGGCGGCGAGAAACTGGGGCTTAATGAAGACGTTGACTATGACAAGGTCAGGGGCGTAGGATGAGCGGCCGCGGAAGGAAAAGCGCGCGCGGACGAGCTGTTGTGCGGTGGCGTCGATATCGGCGGCGCGGTCGACGACGGCGACGACTTTGGCCGACGATCGCGGGACCATGATGTTGGCGGCGGTGGCGTGGAGGCTCGAGTGTCGCGGGCCGACCTGATCGACGAGCATGACGCCTTGGCTCTGGACGTCTCCTGCGCCAAGGGGCTCGTGGACGATTTGGAAGGAACTTGGGCTGAGAGCCCTGATCAGAATGTCCCGTAGCAGTGGCGTGAGCTGGGATTGATCTTTGGGGTTTCCCTGGCGGAGCACGATGCAATTACCGCCGGCGACAGCGGCGGCGAGAGGAGCCACGGAGGAGAACAAAGGGAAATCAACGGCAGTGTAGATGGCGACGATGCCAACGCCGTGCCGGCGCGACGCATGATCATGACCGGGGCGCCGGACAGTGGCGTACTCGTCCGCTAACCACTCATCGAAGTCAAGGTTATCGTAGTGGAAGCGCACTGCGTCCAGGGCGAGGGCAACCTCGACGGATGCTTCAGCCTCTCTGACGCCTGTGTCCTTGCGGAGGGCATCCCGTATGTCGATAACGCGGGAGGCCAGCTCGCGGTGGAGAGACAAGAGCTCTGCCTGGCGGAAACGTACGTTATGAGCCCTGCCGTCGATGCTGGACGACTGCACCCGCCGGAGGGCGCTTTGGGTGTCGCTGAGGCTGGAGCCCATGATGTTGATGTGTTCGCCGGTCTGAAATTCAGCGAGAGTAGACAGATGGCTTGCAGTTGCGGGACACGACTGTAAATGGCCAAGAGGCATGTTCTCTGCTGGGACGTCCTGATTTTGTGGGGCTCGGGAGTTGGTTGCCGTTCGACTCCAATGATGAGGGCTGTTATCCCGAGAGGTCGTGCCGCCTGGGCGATGCAGCCACTCGTAGATCAACATCCTGGCCGGCCCGGCCCCGACTTCCGTCTCCGACCGCGCCCCCTCCCCCCCGGCTGTTCGGCTGGGGGAGGGGGCGGGGGCGTTCGTCATGGCTGAACCAATGTAGCCGACTCAGGCCCGACATATTTGGCGGCAGAGGAACCAGGGAGATGACTGGCGATTGGGTTGCGATACAACAAGCCCAAGTCCTCACATCCGGTCGGCGTTGTGCTTCACGCACGCCAGCCCCATACGCACTCTCTAGATAAATTTTCGATCATATAGGCATCGCGACAATGACCATCACCGCCACGGCTACCACAGCCAGTGTCACCAGGCTCATCCCGAGTGACTACGACATTCATCACACTGGCGACGTGGAACCAGACGAGGCGAGCTACGGGCAGCAGCCCCAACGACAAAATCAGACCCAGAACCCGGACTGGTGGCCTACAGACCACTACAGGGTCCCGGCCTATCGCCCGATCAACAATAACTTGGACTTCAGCGAGCGCGGCACGCGCAACACGGCCGAGGCCATCTTCGTCGCCTTCATGCTCAACGGAGTGCGCATCGTGGCGGTAAGTGCATCCAGGACCGAATCCCCTTGTGCTTCGGGGCGCTTACGCACAGTTGGCAGACGACGGCGAAGATATGGCATGCCACTGGGGGCAGAGTCAACGACCGCATCTTCCGGTACCCCATTGGTGGCGAGTGGTGAGGTACTGGTCAGTGCAGGCGCGGTTATGGAATTATTTTCAAGGTCCATAGAAGTAATACGAAAAATTATCGTTCATGTGAATGCCGAGAAGGCGAGCGGAAGTGACTGGTCCCCTTACCACACCCGGGTGCTGGGTGATGCCGTGATAGTGACAGACTTCGGGACCACCATCCGGACCCACTTCCGGGACCATCGATCGGTCCTAGCCCTATTTATGCCCCCACCTGAGCCCCCGCCCCCGCATGTCCCGAGGCCGGCGCCGAACGTCTTCGTCAACATCCCCCTACTACCTAGTCTAGGTATACTTACCGGCCCAGGCTTGTCCACCACAAAAGAAGGGGTGCTGCAAATACAATTAATCTCTTGTCAATTGCCCTTCCCGTCGATGATTACGTCGAATTTTTGGGGGATACCGCCAACCCGGCGATCCAGAGCACTCTGTTGTATACCTTACAAATAGTAACTGTTGCTGTTGTGTCGCGGATAAGGGGTAAAAATAAGCTGCAAACCCCCTTTTGGAGAACCATTCTTTCTGTGGTGGGCGAGCCAGGGAGTTGCCCCTCCGTTCTCAAGTTATACGTCCAAGTTCCCAATCCAAGTCCGGCTAGTCACTTTGGGCGCCGTTCATCACACGGAACGAAAGGAGGCCTTGGCCGCCAACATGCCGCTCCCAATCAAGGATGCCCACATTGTCGACGCAGAATCCTTTCCCTACATCTTCGAGCGCGATGTCTTGGTGCCGCTGCGTTCTGCCGGAGACACCCAGCTCGGAAGTATCATCCGTTGCAATGTGTTCCGGCCAAAGTCACACGAGAATGGGAAGCACCCCGTCATCGTGACATACGGGCCGTATGGCAAGGACATCCCCTACAAAGAGTAAGTCCCTCCGAGCGCCATTGATGTGGGTGCGTACCTCTTGATGAGCTGTGAGCATTATGGCTAACACCACGCAGTTTCCATTCCAAATCATTCGACCAAGTCGAGCCGAGCCAAAGGTCGGAGCACTCGGCCTGGGAGACCCCAGACCCTTTGTTCTGGACAAGCAATGGCTATGTCGTAGTCCGTGCAGACGAGAGAGGAACCGGCCAATCACCAGGATTCCTCGATACTATGTCTAAGGGAACGAGCGAAGCGTTCTTTGATGTCATCGAGTGGGCCGCCGACCAGGAGTGGTCCTCGGGTAAAGTTGGCCTCCTCGGAGTAAGCTACTATGCCGGCAGTCAGTGGCGGGTAGCGGCTCGCCGACCGAAAGGCCTCGCGGCCATCATTCCGTGGGAGGGTATGACCGACTACTACCGTGACCGATGCCGTCAGGGTGGTATTCTCTCCAACGGTTTTATCGACTTTTGGTGGAATCGCCAAGTTGTAACAAACCAGTATGGCGCACCCGGAAGACAATCTCGTAACTGGGGCCCTGATAGCGTCGACGGGGAGCTACCTGAAGAAGAGCTCCAGCAAGCCAGAGCAGATCAGACGGTTGATAACGTGTCCAACGCCCATAGAGATGCACCTTACTATGCCTCCAAGGAGTACAGCCTCGAAGATATCGAAGTGCCCCTACTATCCGTCGCAAACTGGGGAGGCATTACGCTCCATCTGCGCGGTAATATTCAGGGCTTCCTCCACGCAGGATCCCAGCTGAAGTACCTACGATTCATTACCGGACGACACGACCTACCCTTTTTCTATAGGTCCGAGGTCGCCATCCAGAAGAGCTTCCTAGACGCCTTCCTCAAAGGAGAGGACGATATTGGCTGGTCTACGCCCGGCAAGGTTGCCCCCGTCAACCTAGTCCTGCGAAGGGGCAACATCGGTGCTGACAACACTGAGCTGGAGAAGACGGCGTTTTCGCGCAGGCAGGAATCCACCTGGCCTCTCGACAGAACCATCTACACCAAGTTCTACCTGAGTCCAGATAAGACTCTCAGCTTGAGCAGTCCGGATATTAGACACCACCATAGGCTCACCTACGAAGCACTGGGGTCCCAAAGCAATCCGCAGCTCTTCGTGTTCACCACCGCCCCCTTTGAGGAGGAAACCGAAATCACTGGGCACCCCATCGCCCATCTGAACGTCTCTCTCGAGGCACACTCCGCAGGACCAGTGCCTTCCGACGTGGATCTTTTTGTCACCCTCCGCCACTACGATCCCAAAGGCAACGAAGTGCACTACACCGGGAGCGCCGGCGACCCCGTGCCTGTATGCAAAGGCTGGCTCAGGCTCAGTCTGCGCAAGGTTGACCACTCTCATCACCGGCACCGCGACTGGCTCCCCCACCGAAACTATTACTCCACGGACGTCCTGCCAGTCCTGCCCGGAGAGATCTACAGCGCCGACATCGAGCTCTGGCCTACCAACGTTGTTGTCGAACGCGGCGGCCGCATCGCGTTTGAGGTCTCTTCCGGCGACACCGCTGGGTCGGGGATTTTCCGCCACGACCATCCTCAGGACAGGTAAGCTGCTCGGTACTTGGGAGTGTCGCAGAGTGAAGCTCGAGCGTTAATTTTGACCATTCTTTAGATCCACGGAGAAATTCCGGGGGAGAAACCACATACGGTTTGGGCCTGGCCTGGAAAATTATGTCATCCTGCCGATTATTCCCTGCACCAGATGATCCAGTGGGTGTGATTTTGTGCACGGGAGTTCATAGCACGAAGGCGTGATGCCGAGGTGTCCAAGGTATGGGAACGAAAGACTGACAAGTGAATTGCGAGAGGACTAAGGATCCCAAAAAAAAAAAAAAAAGACTGAAGTAGATGACGGTAGCAGCCAAGAATGCTATTTTTATCCCATATGGACTTTTGCCGTCGCTCGTGAGATGAACAGTCACCGTCATGGCCGCAGTCAAATTGTCGCTGAGCACAGGACAGGAAAATTACACTGAAAGCTGGACTCCTCACTGAGGCGGCAGCTCGATTCCATCTGAGTCCTCCTCCTTCTTACCATCGCTTGCGTCAACAACAAACATACAACATACGGGCCCACCTCCTCGGGTTTGACTGACTCTTCGACAAAGACTGTCCTGCCGCTCTCGTCATGAGTAGTAATGTATCGGCGGGTATGCTTGAGGGCAGAGCTTGTGCCATCATCGTACTGAGGCATTGTGATTTCTGATGGTTAGGAGCATGGGGTAATTAGTGAGCTGAGTGGTTTTTCTGACCCTGGGATATCAAGGCACTACTGCCTGTCACTCTGTTCGAAGGGTCCCGGCTTCAGATTTGTAGAGCGTGACTGGTGCAGTAAGTCGCCGTGAGTCGCCCGCATATGATCACAGTTCTTATCAGTCTGAAATTTAAGCGTGTGGCAAGGGACCCAAAAGATCGACATCTTTGCAGAGAGGAACTTATCCGTTCACTCGAACCTGAAGAAGAATGTGAGCAGGATATACTCCATGAGCAACATAACCTCTATGGAGAAATGGGTGGATGATGACCAGTAACAGAATAGTCAAGTTAACTATGGACGGTTTGACCAGGCTCACGGTATTCATCAAGTGCACAAAGACAAGACGTGGGCTTGTGGTGATTTATATATTGGAGTTTATCAAGAGTGGGAAAGCTTGCCGGAGAGCCTCAACTGGGCCAAGTTCATGGACTAATCATGGTTAGAACTCTAATTTTCACTTGACACTGAGACCTCGACTGGATCATAACATAGCCCAGTATGTCAACATCGCGATGTATTTCTATGCTCAACACACAGTTGACAACTCCGGCTCAGAGGGCGAGCAGCCGTACACAGTTTACGGAGAAAAATCAGCCTCAAGGCGCTCAGCTGTGATAATACTAACAATGTAGGGGAGTAAGTAAACGCATCGACAGCAATCCCATAAGAACTTTGCAAATGTCGACTTGCCTACACCATTGCCAAAGCCCCTTCCATCTTTCCTTCTCCATACAGATGCATATCACGAGCACCAGCCACAGTCATGAGTGCTCAGCTGGGAGCGGCAGGTTGTTTGTTGCATGCCAACCCCGAACGTATTTAGTTGTGCAAACATTTTGTCCGCTCAGAGCTCCATCCCCGCATTCAGGGTGCTTATGCCTCTAGTGCCGGTTCAGCCGATGCTCAGGCGATCACCCCTTGCTCACCCCCTGCTCAGACTGTGCCAGTGTATGTACTTGAGTACGTTGGCCATGTCCGAGAATAGCTCAAGGTTCCAAGAGGCCAGAAGCAGTGGTGACAATGTTCGCGGTAGCCGACAGGACAAAGACGCTACCCAGGGGCCAAAAATCGCAAGGAAATTCAGACGACGGCCCCTGTGCCATGCTTAAGTCTACCTACCCAGAGCGCCCGAAGCAGTGCCGGCATTATGGCCGGGTTCGCATCCAACGTTGACTTTGCGTTGCAAAAGATTCCGGGAACTAGCCGCGCCCACCTCGCTTTTTGCCTTTGACAAACCAGAATCGGGCTATCGTCCGAGATGTTGGTTCTCGCTATGGTACAAAAAGTTATTTTCGACGGCGAGGAAGACGAGCGCCGGTCCAATTTCGACTGGCTGCTAATTACAGGCATCCGACTTTTTGCGCCATAGAAACCCACTTCTTAACTGGACATTGTTGGCCCAAAAATAACCGGCTTGTAGGTAACCAAGAGATTCCTCTATTATATCGTCCGGTAGAGCGACTTCTCGTCTCGTTCCAGCAGGGATAATGCAAATAATGAGGGTAACCAGGCAGGAGGTATGTAATATGCACGCATATATGCACGCAAAAATGGGTCTATCAAGCCAAAAATTACCAAAACATACAACACCGAGGATTCCCCAGTGGTCACCCACCTGAGTACTAGTTCGGCCCTCATTGGTTTGACTAGGGGAGAGCGGACGGGATCCCGTATATTCCAATGGGTATGGTCGTATGTGACAAACATTTCGGACGCTTTAGATTATATTGAGAAACAATGTTGCAGCCTTCAGAAAGTTGGTCCGGATATCCGGCGAGGCGACGATTCAGGCTTGCCTTGCCCATAGCGAAGACGCCTATATACTTCCTCCAGATGCCGAACTTCTCTTCCAGTTGCCGAAGCAGATCTGCGTGCCGCTTTTCATCGTTTGAAGAGCTTAAAGCCTTCTTAAACTTTGGTCTCGCAATCGTGGGTCATGTTGGCAATGAGGTCCGGTGCCTCTTCGGCCGCTGATTTAGCAATGGCTGACGCATTGCAGTAAGTTCCCGGCTTCTCAAATACAAAGGAACATCAACATTATCTGATCAAGTTTGTATACACCAGTTGCCTTGCACAGTTTGTCAAAATTCCAGAGCCGATCGGCACCAGCTTTACAATGTCAGACATGCGTAATCCTTCGATTCATATTGACCAATCACAAAGCCTTGCCTCGTACAGAACAAAGCCAGAGAACGTAGCTAGGAAAAGCAATCCTTCGCAAGCTCGGTAGAAGGCGATTGTGCGGGGACTGGCATTTATACTATATAATAGAACAGAATAACACATACTTCACATACTACAGTACAACTCTAACCCATAATATAGCAACTCAGGTGCATAACCGGATCCGGATAAAACAACCATTGTTTTTTTAATCAGTGCACAAGCACAAAGTCTTATTCACACATTTTCCGTACTCATGCCCCTGGTTCTGACACTGCAAGAAGTTTTTTTTAGCAATGTAAAAAAAGTTGATAGTATAAGCGGCTGGATTATAATTGGCAACTTACAATATGAATACAGTTTAAAACGCCCCAGTTTGGATCAAGATCGCAAACAAAACCAGTATTTTGTTGCCGTTTGAGTAGATTGGCAGGCGAAGCCGCAACGCCAAAAGTAAAGGCAAGTAAAAGGTACTGTGGAAGAAGCATGGCGGGCAACATGAAGCGAAAACCAACGTGAGATTTGATTTGCAGCGCTCAATAATGTGGAATGTGACGCAGAGTGGTTTTTTGAACGTGGTGCTGCCCCTTTCTAACATGCTTTTTCATCAAGAACTTAATGCCGCCCCTTTTGTATTTTGACTGTTTGGTAGTAGCGATAAAGTTGAGTCAATCGCCTCTCGGTTAACGCTTTGATGGATTTTTTGTTCGTTACAAAGTATTATAGAAACAAGGATATGGGTGATACCCGAGTTGCGGTCATATATACTACGTTCTATGTCTAGTTTATCTCCTACATTTAATTAAAGAAGGTTCAACTAGCTTGACTCAATAGTAGTTCAATTGGCAATTGCAAGTACTCTGGTATTAGACCCCAGATTGAGTTCTTTGGCCAGCTTGGTGGCAGTCCTCCATCCACGTTTTGTAATATTTTATATCAGCGATAGCAAACTAGCACAAAAGCATCAAATGGAACTGTTCAATTCCCAACTATTGTTTCTTGCGATGCGTCTCTCCGCCCCGTTGCCGATCTGGTAACGGCTGCCACTTGGACGCTTCTGATATCTCGTTCGCTCTCTTGCGCCTCTCGGCCTTGCCAACGTCCTTATAGGCATGGACTGGCCGCATAGTTGCGAACGAATGTTGTAACGTATCCATCGTGATCGTTGCCAACCCTCAGTGGTTTGACTAGGGGAGAGCGGACGGGATTCCGTACATTGCAGTGGGTATGATCGTATGTGGCATGCCAATTCCATTACTCAGGTTATACGGAGCAGAAATGATTCAGCCCTTACAAATCTAGTACTGGAGACTGCCTGTTCGACATACGGAATCGGAAGGCTAGATAGCGCTAATATTGGCAAAGGAGAAATTGTATGTTTCAAAGGGCTCACCAAGTAAGACTTTGCACACATCACTGATGCTATTTTGGTTTGTTTTCTAGATCTTTGATCAAGCTTTGCGGCGCAACAAGTCCATGCCACCTCGGCACGTTCCAACCGTTCGTTTGTATCTACCTACCTAGGTAGGTACCCTACCTTACCTACCTAAATAGGCAGGTAGGTAACTTGATAGTACTATGTACATCCAATGTGGGTCCAGAATCATATCCACACCAGATCGCCACGCCAATACAGTGGGTCTTGAAGGAATGCTGGGACCAGGCTCATTTAATTTTGGCAGCAACATTAACATTGCATTCTATCATCTGAGAATCTCACTCAATCCTTTCATTCGCACCCTATCAGCAAGCCAGGGCTGCTTGCCGCTCGCAAATTCTGGCAACACGACAACAGCCTAAATCAACGCACACGAGGAGCACCAGGCCCACCAGCAGCTTGGCGGGACTTTGCGGCCACCGGGGCATTAATAGCTGCGGGCTTTGCCAGAGGGTTGGCCCCTGTCTGCCCCAGAGGCTTGGCCCCGGTCTGTCCCAGAGGCTTGGCCCCGGTCTGTCCCAGAGGCTTAGCGCCGGTCTGGCCCAGAGGCTTGGCCCCTGTCTGCACCCCACCCGAGGCCTTCTGCGCCTGCTCACGCTGGATCGCAGCGAGGGCAGCCATCTCCGCAGGCGTCGGGACGGTGATTGGCTTGTTTCCAGGCGGCCCGGGCCCCTTGGGCACGTCCTTTGCCGGACCGCCGGACTGGCCGCCCGGCACCTGGCCGCCCCCGGCAGCAGCACCCGGTAGCTTGCCCGCTGCAGAGTTGCCAGCAGCAGAACCCGGGAGCTTGCCCGCTGCAGAGTTGCCAGCCGGCAGCAAGGGAGCCGCGGGCTTGCCGCCAATCAGCTGACCGGCGCCTCCACCACTTCCCAGGCGGTTGCCGGCGCCTTGGAAGTTGCCGGAAGGTGGCGACGAGGGCTTACTGGCCAGTCCGGCACCCCCGCCGCCCAGTGGTTGTGTCCGGCCGTTGGGTGCCGCGGGGGCACCGGCACCTAGGTTAGTCTTGGCAGCGTTGGCGACTGCACCGGTACGGCCCGTGGTCGTCTGGGTCTTCGTCTTGGATTGGCGACGTTGCAGCATGCCGATGTCGGCGGGCAGGCCAACTGTCGTATCGCGTGTCTCGAACCCCTTGGACGGGGCGCGGCTGTCGAGGCGGTCGGTGTGAGGCAGCTGCCCGGTCGGCAACGCGGCTGTGAGGGAGATGAAGGGGAGGAGGAGGAGGATGGCGAGGTTTTTGGCGACCATTTTTTTTGTCCGATGGGTTAGACCTAGGCTTTGCTATGTATGCGTTAGTCTGGTATAGGATGGGAGTTTGTTAGCTGAGATGCGATGTAACAGGCTGGGCTAAACGGTAAAGGGGCAACTTTGTTGTGAGGCAGGTCAGGTGTGAGCTGTCGATGTGATGGCCAAGACTGAATTGATGATGATTGAGAAAATGTAAACATCAGCTTTGCTACTACTCTCGCTTTTGTATTCTGATCTCTTTGAAGCAAGAGTAACTTTGCTGCTGGTTATGCTTAGTATATTCAGGCCGCTCATCACCACACTTGGAGGACGACCCATGTCCCAAAACGATGGATTAGTTGGGCCCATGGCCTTACTGTGAAGCTCAGCAGTCTACAGCAACTGTACCCCAGAGTCGGCATCGTTTCCACTGTGCTGCCCGGACCATGCGATAGTGGTTGCTGAAAAGTCACGATATAAACAAAGACAGAAAGGTCTTCAAATTAGAGTAAGCACCAATGAAACCCTAGTCTAGTCTAGACTGGTCTAGACCTAGTGCGTGCTAGGGTTGAACCACACCTTTGCATCGCCAAGCTCCAAGCCACTACAGCTGCTGATATCAGCTTTGCTCGTGGGAGGTTTTCTTCCTGTCGATTACTGCATGTTATTTTCGTACAAAGTAAATTTAGCTAGGCTGCTACTGAAGTCGAAAGGGGCAGTGAAATTCCCAAGCTAAGCGCCGCGATCTAAGCCCGCACAGCTCAGGTAGCTAGCTGTATTGTCGCAGGTAGCTGCGACGTAGTATGGCTTCACGATGTCGATATAAACCCAAGATAGATCGTCAACCGGAAAGTGAGAACAAAGATATCAGACACTCATCAGCTATCAGTTCGATTGCACTTGCCTTTATTCACCAGCCCTTCTGCATTACATACGCTTTTGCATTATAATTATCAACATCGTCTTCGTCTCTCATCCCAGCTCTACAAGCGGGCTTTTGTTTACACGCTACCTCATCTTCACCTAAAATCATCATCTTGAACCAAAGTCAAATCAAAGATGAAGTTCGCCGGTCTCCCAGGGCTGCTTATGCTATGGACCTTCATCGTCCAGGTTTTGGCGTTGGAGACGGAAAACTACCGGATTGTGTCGCTCCTTGCGGCGGCAAAGGGGATCGACCTCAACCCTGCAAACACCCGCGGCATCAGGTCGAGGTACTTTGCCATTTACGAGATGTGGGCCGCGAACAGCCCCGCCGAACAATGCGTCACAGGGTTCTCCCACGTCCGCCTGGTCATCGGCAAGGTGGTACAGAGGACCGACGGAACTCTGGACTTTGCCGGCCACGCCTTCGACCTGGTCACGAAGCTGCCCAAGAGGGACCAGCGTTGCTGGGGCGTCTACGGCCCCGAGATCGAGGAGAGTCACGAGAACTGGATGGCCAACCATTACATTGTCGAGAACCCGGCGACTCGGCGGAGGGAGTGGAAGAGGGTGTCCCGCGACAACACGCACCAGTGGGCCGGTGAAGTCCGCAAGGCAACGGTCGCGGAGATGCAGGCTATCGGTACGTTGACAAAACCCATTCGGACTTTTCATTTGCTGCCATTGGGGGGGCAAGCCAGCCCTATGAACCCGTACTAACGCTTTCCATTTTGACTACAGGAGCTCAATACTGTGATGGCAACCCTTACGACATTATTAACAGGAACTGCTATACGTTTGCGGTACATTTGTACAACCAAATTAGAGTATAAAATAAGGGGAGACAGGGAGGCTTTGTAAGAGTGGGTTTGGAGTTTTTGAGAAGAATGCGACTTGTTTCTTTATTTGTACAAAGACGTAACAAATATATCCTTTGCTCGTCACGCCCGTCACGTTCGTCACAGAGGCAGCCCGAACAAGGCCCACATAAGTGTATACGCCGCTACTCTAAACCGCTTTTGGCAACTGCTGACATTGCTAAGCCTCTTAATCCTTCACGTCCATAAATTGAACCGACACCCTCAACCGTCTTGACTTGGTATCGTACAATTGTTTTTTTCTGCACACATTCCCTCGCCATATTCCGTTCAGTTCATAGAAACCATGGGACAGTCGTCTTCTCACACCCTAGAGGCACCTCCGCTGGTGGAAACACTCGGTAAGCTACCAATTCGTTAAGACTGGTCCGGCGGGAATAGCCACCGACTAATAATCCCTGTGTTGCTTTCCTTCAACGCCGGGGAAAAGAACAATTTCTTGAGCGCTTTCGACTCCTGCTCCAAGGCCCATGCATCAACCGCAGAGATGAACAATGGCTGCATGCCATCTTCGCCGAGTTCGGCTCCACGGCTTCGGCCACGTCTGCCGCGGCCTGGGATGAACAGAGCCTGTCGCGGTTCCTCTGCACCCTCGTCCCGGAGCAGCTCCGGCCCGACGTCGAAAACGCCCTCCCGCTTCTGCACCGGTCAATTGTGCGCCTGGGGTCGTTCCCGTATCACAACATCCCACCCTGGGGACCGCTCACCGTCGACGTGGCAATCGTCGCCATCGTCGTCATGTCTTGCGGATGCCGGCGGCACTGGCTGCGGTTCGATGAGGGCGTCGACGCGGAAGCGGACGAGCTGGGATGTAACAGGTGGTTCCATCGATTGCTGTTCCAATGCATGTCCATCGACGCGGCCGCGACCGATGAGCCCGCGGTGAGGACCGACGCCGACGACGAAGACCTGCTTCGGGCCTACGAACTGGTCCAAGGGGCGAACAAGACTCGGGACTGGGAAAGGAGCCCCAAGGTTGTGAGGAAGGGTGCCCCTATCATCCAGGTCCGGGACCTCCCTTCCTCGCAATCGCGGAACATGGGCGGCATTATACCCCGAGGCGAATTCAGGTCGCTGGTGAAGCTGCTACTTTATTTGCAGCTCTGCTCGGCCGGGTACAGACCTAATGTTTCCGACCAGAACGGCCAAGACTGGAGCACGGCAGCCGATAGCGTGCTTGCCGCCTTTTCGCGCCCCGAAGCCAAAGAAGATTCCGGTATCGAATGGGACGCGTTTGAAGCGGGGACGAATGCAATAGGGGTACGATAAACACTTTTTTTTTTCATCTCGTCAAACGCAGCCTGGTGCCTACCGCTAACTTTTCTCCTGTCAGCCTAATCTTTTCCTGAGCTTGGGATATTTGGGCTCGCCCGTCAAACAGCCAGAAGATGGAGACTTTGAGCCGAGCAGCCCTTTGAACGCAAAGGACATGTCCTGTTGGATCGAGGGAACATTCCTGCCGCCAAGGCAGAAAGTGCTGCCAACAGGGGCCATTCTGAACGATGCAGCCACGTCGCAGCTTTTGACAATCCTTCCCAGGAGCTTCGCGCCAACGCTGAGCGCCCCAGTATACAGTGCCCGAGGCACCGAGTGCAACCTCGGTTTGCTCCACGGTCGCTTGACCTCCGGACAGCGCTCGACCGTCCTGCTGATATCCGGAGTCACGGTTCCGACAGCGGCAGGAACACGGCAATCAGCGGGGTCGTCGGTAATCCTGGGCGCCATCTTTCCAGCCGCAGGAGAGCAGGAGGACTACAGAGGTCTCGTGTTCCAGCTGACACCGACGATGAGGACCGATGGGTCGCAAGGTGACATTGTCCAGGCCGAGCTGGATCAGTCGGCCTCGCAATTGACCGTGTCGATGCGGGGGACGACGCGGATCTGTTTGCGGGAGGACGGCCGCGCCGGCAGTTGCGACTTGGGGGAGTCGACGGTGCGATTTTCCATCGAGGCGGTGGAAGTTGCCGTCGTTTAACGCGAGCGATCAGGGTACCACGTAAAATTAGTCTAGACGCTACCAAACCGTCTTTTGCTCCAATATCTAAGCTCCACGATATTTCCACTTTTGGTAATATTGCTAATGGGATATTCCTTGACGGGGGTTTTACAAGGTCTCTCCCCCAATGCACGGGTCCGAAGCAGTAGACACCCCCTTTTGAAAAGTGCTTTGCACCCCATGCAATTATCTCTTGGAGTGGTTTTATTTTATACAGCTCCCTTAAATTTGAGTTGTTTTCAAAATCCAGGCGCAGACGCGTTTGCTTATTAGCTGCCGCATATAGGCCAGGTCGAGTTGCTGTTTGTAGTGCTGCACTCTTCCCCAACTCCTTTACAGCGTTGCTTTACCACTGGAGTCTTCTACCGCGGCCTAACGGCAACTATACCGATGCTAATAAAGAAATCAACCGCTAGCAGACGGATAAGCCTACCTTTTTTTTTTGTCTATTTGTAATTCACAGTTTTTCCCCGCGAGCTTCCCCATAGTCTCCAATTTAGATCAACTTTATTGTAACCTCCAGACAATATTGGCCGTCCAAACGCGCCCAAAAAAAGCTTGTGTATATTTCAATCCTCAACACCAATGGGTTATTTCATATTTTCAGAGCGTCCAAAAGTTTAACACATCTCCAAGGGAAGCTCAGAAAGCCACTTAGGGATTCTCCAGAATCCTTCAAGGTCGCCTTGTTTCGTTGCGCAATTTCTAAACGCTGACCAAAGGGTAGGTATAGCCGCCGTCAAAGTCAATCAACCACAGCCCGTCATCTTTATTCGATCAGAACGTTGTCCGGTTTCGCGTCCCCCACCACACTATCCCGGCGCCGTGAAGCGTGCGGAGGAATCGTCGCCAGCTTTTCGTCCCAGCGTCGACAAAGTTCCCGATTGACTAGCGGAGCAGCGCTTGTCAAAGTGCTGGGTGAACGTGATGTATGCGAAGAGCAGCCCGACAATCCGATGATTTGTCAAGATGTCGCCATTCGTATACCAGACCCTGGAGGTGGCAGAAGCTGATACCTGGTGGGATTCCTGCCGGCTTGCAGAGCCTCTGCTATTTTCTGGTAGGTTTGGATCTCGCGAATTGCTGATGAATCCCCCACACGACTGAAGCTCTTGAAATGGCAAGCAATATTGCCTTCAACCAGGGTTTTGGACGGATGGAAGTCGAAACGGATCTTCTTCTGTAGACCTTTCAATTTGAACGTCGCGCGACGAATACCAATTCGGTACCCACCTGTTCAAATCGAGGCTTTTCACACGTGGCGAATTCCAATACATTCCCAGGTTTTACAAATGGGTTCTATTGTGATCCCTTCTTGTTTGGATTGTGCCGCTTTCACCAACAGTCGCAACCAGCAGAAACCATTCGGGGTCCAGCCAATGCTTCAGTGTTAATGGCGGCTTCTGGTAAACAGGGGACGAGAGCTGAAATATGACCATGGAAGGGCTGAACCAGTTTCCTCGCCTCATCCTCGGCGTCCTCGTAGTCCTCATTGTCCTCGTCGTCGTTTTTCAGGATGCTTGGGGACTTTCGGTAGTCTGCGAGTAGATTCGGCGCTGCTTCCAGCTCAGAAGGTGCCCATTTTAGGTAGAAAACAGCGTCAGGAATTTGCACGGTTCTTGTGCACTCCTCGTCGGTGCAGCTGGTCCGCCAGCTAAGAAAGAAACCTTGCGGCATTGGAGTGACTGTGGTCAGAGACATAAAGGGCAAAAAAGGGCTGAGGGGTCAAGGGCAAAGAAGTTGTTTTATAACTGGGTGTAGCTGCTACGAAGCAAATGCAAAAGCAATAATCAGCATCCCATCGATGGTCATCTATCATCCAGGGTCGCTGATAGGCTAGCGGTACTACGAAGGTTGTCGCACAAAGTTCGGGGCGGCTCAAGGACGGCAGGGGAAGAAAAGTGGCGGGCCGTTTGTCATAATGAAAATGGGAAACCGCAAGCGTCCCTCTCCTCCGGGGGCATTATGCGTTCCATAGTCATCGATACCGCATGCGTCCCGAGTTCGGAAAGGTTTTCTGCTCTTTGAAGATATCCGAATTGTTGTATTAAGCAAGGATTCGATTCCATCCAAACAGCCGAAAAGGCAAGAAAAACTACCCAACCACCAAAGTCCTCAGTCATGAGCTCCACAGCCCCTACGTACTTGCAACGCATTTGCTCGGTAGTGTGATGAAAGAAAAGGGTCGCCCGCCCACTTCTAGTGGAACTGGTCCTCGGTCACGCCCTTGCCCATGGCGGCGGTGCTGCTCACGCCGCCCGTCACCATCTTCTGCAGCTCATCGACGTACGTGGCGCCGCTCCACTTCTGGTGCTTGACCACGTCCACGCCCAGCTCCATTTCGGGCTCCTGCACCAGCTCGCCGTAGGCTCGCATGCCTACCTCGGAGTAGGCCCGGGCGAAGCGGTCGCTGATAAGCGCCGTCGTGTGCAGGCCCGCGAGCGTGATGAACTGCCAGCAGTAGCCCAGCCCCGCGAGGCGGCGGATGTACGTCTCCTGCTCGTCGCGCGGCATGGCCGTCTTCCAGTTGAACGAGGGCGAGAGGTTGTAAGCAAGCCTGGGGGCGGCAACAAAAAACGTGGTTTGGTCAGTGAATCGTGAGAAAAGGCTATTATCGCAAACAACAGCTCGCAACAAGAAAAAAAAAAAACTCACTTTTGCTCCGGGTACACAGCGTGTACGCCCTGGGCAAACTCCTGCGCCTGTTTGTAGTCGGGCAGCTTGCTCTCCATCCAGATGGCGTCGGCGTATGGCGCGTACGCGATGGCACGGTTGACGGCGCAGTCGCAGCCGCCCTTGAGCCTATAGTAGCCCTCGCGCGTGCGGGGTGAGTCCCAATCGAAGAAGACGTTGGGAACGCCCAGGTTGGCGGCCACGGCCCTGGCCTCGCGGTTGCTCTTGCCCTTGGCCCCCTCGAGGAACTTTGCGGCGACGTCCTTGGGGTTGCGGATGGAGGAGGAGGAATTGATGACGTCGACAACGGCATCGTTGAAGCGCTTGAGGTTGGCCTTGGCCATCCACTCGTCCTCGACGGCCTGCAGCTGCTCGCCCGTCTTGCCCGCACGCTCGGCCTCGTTCATCAGGTCGGCAAGAGGCTGCATGTTGGGGTTGGTGGCGCCGAGGATGAAGGCGTGGTCGCGGGGATCGATGGTGGTCGTGATCAACGTCGCGGCCTCTGCGTCGGTGCGGGCGATGGCAAGGAGGTCGACACCTGCACAGTGGTGTTAGCTGCTAGTCTAGGGTGCACTTGAGACTTGAGCGGGCCTCCCATGCATTCCAATCTTACCCATGATATCGGCCTGTGCCCGGATCGCCACCAGACGGTTGATGTGCTCGCTGATGGGCACCAAGACCTTGCCGGCCATGTGACCGCACTTTTTGGTGCCTGGAGCCTGGTCCTCGATGTGGATGCCCGCAGCTCCCTTCTCGATGAAGAGCTTGGTCAGTTTCATGACGGCCGTCAGACCTCCGTGGCCAGTGTCGGCGTCGGCGATAATGGGTCGCAGGTAGTCGACATTCTGGAGCTTGGCCCGCTCCGATTTCGGGGCCGACAGCCGCTCGTGGCGCTGTTTCCGGTCATGGAATAGTTGTGCCATGAACAGGTGGGAGACCTTGTTTGGGACGGTAGTCTGGCAGGGCAAGGAGACGGCCTCGTCAGTACCAATAGCCCATCACGAGGGATATGATGGCTTGCTCACGTAGGGGTAGTCTGCCAGATCAGGCCCAGGCTCGTCGGAGGACGAGGCTGTGGAGGAGGACTGCCAGCCGGAGACGTAGACCGTGTCTAGGTACTTGGCCATCTGGGTGACCATGGTCGGTTCTAAGCAGCCGTAGGTGTAACTGGCATCGCGTTTCTAAAGCAGACGTGTTAGTGTGTTGGTCAGTCGGTCGTCTGGATCCGTGAGTGACCCATGGTCGTGGTCGCATACCTGGAAGCGGCCTTCGAGGATCTTCCACAGCTTTTTGGACTGGGAATTGCTCGGGTATTCGATCTTCAGGTTGCCTCGCTTGGACACAATTTGCTCGGCGGTAAAGGGCCTCTTGGTGTACCTCCATCGAGGATCGCTCCACCACTGCTTGACCTCGGCCACCTCCCTGGCAAAGAGTTCGTCCTCTTTGCTGGGCTCGACGGCAGGATTCACCATGTTTTTGGAAGCCATGCTGGGTGGTGTAGTTTGAGAAGTGCTATAATACTACGCGGTGCTGAGAGGAGTTGTGGACGGTTGGGCTATGGCACGTGGCGAGGATCTTGGGGGAAAAAAGGAGGTGAGGCAATGCAGATGGCTTTTGTTTCGAGCGAGCAAAGGGAGTGAAGGGGAGTGAAAGGAGGAGGAGCTGGAGAGGTTGGAAGGAGTCAGACCCGGGCATGGATCCAAAACCTTAGCTGAGTGTAAAGGCATTGCCCTCGCCGAGCTTGTGAACGTGACCAGGGTAGCTTATACATGAACCAAGCGTCTCGGCCGGCAGCAACCCTGCAAAGATGGTCGGAAGACATCTGGCCAACGGCAGTGACCTTGAGATCAGCATGGAGGTCTTGGGACTTGCGACTGGGGCGAATGACACGAGCTGGGTAGCTCAGTCAGTACTGTAGGCTGTGCTTGATGGCGACCGGTTGTCAGTCAGGTCAGGCATGAGCTGCTTGTAGGTACAGAACAGAACCGGAGTGGGTTAGAGTATGTGCGGGGGTTAAGACTGGCGTCGGCAATGGTAGGTCCCTTTGTTAGCGTAGGCCTGGTTTCAAGTCCCCAGGATCTGGGGCATACTATCTCTACGTTCTGCTTCGGCTTTAACGTGTTGCCGCGGTCTTGAGCTGAGTAGAGGGTGGCGTGGATTGATTCCAATTCGTTTGCTCGGCTCAAGTAGCTCTGGTGTAGTCTAGCTCCCTTTTTCTTGGGTGGTCTTTTCGGCTGCTTTAGCTGCCGTCGGCGCGTCAAACAGACATTTTGTCGTGCGTCAGACATGCATTTCTTTACAGTCCGCGCCCCAAGCGACGGTTCAGTCTGTACTCTGTTTACCGTTCAATTCATTCAAATCGATTGAGGGCATTCTTGCAGACAACCGTGGATAAAACCGACTCACCAAACTTACTGTAGAGTTACATACCTACCGAGGGGTTCCAGACAACCGTCCACTGTGAGCCGCCAGCGAGACTAAGCCCCCAAATCCCCGGCATGTGAAAGCCTTGACCTGCGTCATCTCGTGCCGGTGGTTGCCGCCCTAAAGCATGTGCCACTCTCGGTCGTGCGGGTGGGAGGGGTTAGCCTGCTAATTAGTAACCCACACACCGGATTGGGCAATTGAGTTGAGATGCCTCGGCCACTGGTCCGGCCGTGTTCCACCGCGCTCATCGACGGGTTTACACAGTAGAACTTGAGCTGAACTGAACCGGTTTCGACTGTTTGCATGTGCTCGGATGCCTTTCCACTGCCAGTACCGTATCCCACGGAGCTAGGGTACGGAATACACTGTTGTTCCAACCTGCCTGAGATGATCCCTCCCCAACCCCTCACAACTTCCCAGCCGCCCTCAATCCCTTCTCCCCGTCCACGAGCACGCACCAGCCCTCGTGACCCCGCCCGCCGTCCCCCGCAACAACGGCCCGGAACGCACCCTCCTCGCGCGCGAACCGGATGACCTCGTCGTCCCAGGTCCCCGGCTGCAGCCACACCGCCGGCACCCCGAGCTCGCGCGCCTCGCGGAGCACCTTGATCGTGGCCGCCGGCGGCGTGATGATCGACACCGACGTCTCCTGCGGCTTCGGGAGCGCCGACAGGTTCGGCACCGCGGCGTGCGTCCTGCCCAGCGCGTCGACCGTCGCCGCCGTCGGGTTCACCGGCGTCGCGGGGATGTCGTGGTGGAGATACCACGCAAAGACTGCTCGTGTGGGCGACCGGGTCGCGCGCAGGCAAAAAAAGGTCAATTCTGACAGTGATCTACTGAACATCAAAAAAAAAAAAAAAACAATAATCTCACTTTTGTGCCCAAACTTGGCCGTGTTTGACGAGGCGCCAACCACGGCAAACAAGGGCGATTGGAAAAACGTTCTGACCGCGGCTTCGGTGGTCATGATGGCGATCGTATTGCGGGGTGACTGTGGGTGATGCAGGGTAGGATGCGTAGATTGAGAAATCGCTCGTTGGTTTGGCGTTGAGATTTTAGGAATGATTCAGTCCCCGAATTCACGAGTTGCGCCTCTGGATTCTTCCGACGAATTACGTAATCACGTCAATTGCGCATGAACTATTTCTCTTTCCACTCAGCCATCTCGGGATATCATTCTGTCGATAGTCTTGTCTGCATCCGCCGTCGCCAATTAAATAATTCATCGCCTGTGCCGGGTAAATTCAGTCCACCACCAACGCAAAACTTGGTCCTGATCCATTCTATGGGCACATAAGGTACCCAGCCATCTCCCAGTCAACAACACCAAGCGACTCGCCTTCCCCCAAGATCAGATTGCCTCGTCCCAAGTCACAGTGAAAAAAACACAAACTTGGAATATCAGTCCATCTCTAGATCCTTGCAGCCTTTCTCTAGGTTCTCGTGGTTAAAATTCCGTGACTACGTCGCCTTTAACAAGTAATGGTTCCAGGAGCTGGTTCCCATCAATGCCACTGATACGATCGGCTTCAAGCTTCTTCAATGCAAATACCCACGACCCGATCGACGCATCGGCTACGATCAAGTATTGGCGGTTGGCTCTTCATCCTCAAAGTAGAAGAGAACATCTGGAATAGCGAAGCGTTGCTGGAGGGCCATTATATGGGCCAATGTGGACATGCTCCCGTGTTTTCTTTGGATGGGCGATGCTATTGACTTTGAGGAAAGCAGACCCGATGGCCCAAATAACGGAGCTCCCACCCGCATCGTAGACTTGTCGTTATCAAGTCTGCTGGTGGCGCGGTTGAAACCTCTACAATCCTGTAAAACGAACCGCCTCCACGAGCAATCGGGTGAGTTTTTGGTAGAGCGACTAAAGTATGAGTTTTACCGCCAATCAACCAAGTCTGGCTGTCGATTGCTTGACTCGATTTGTTGATGGGAAGCATCGCCGTTGTTTTAGAAACATGATTCAGAGAACATTCTTGTACCTAAATTTTTCGCAGCCGCAAAGATTGGGGGCTACCGTGGCCTCGACGACAACCCAGCAACTCTAATTGTAAAAGCAAGAGCGCAACAGCACTTTCCTCCAAGTCGCATATCCGCCCCGCCAAACCCGCCTTCGATTCTCACCGAGCGCATGTCCATCTGTTTTGCGCGTTTCTACCTCTATAAAACCGGCTGATTTTACACACGTCATAGGCACGTTTGCTGGCCGAGGTTGGCAACAACAAGCAGATAATCGAACTGCTCAGGTCCTGTGGTGTAGTTGGTTATCTCGCCCGCCTCACAGTTAGTGCTGACTTAGCACACTGCACGCGGTAGGTCCCGAGTTCGAACCTCGGCGGGATCATTTTTTTCCAAAATTCTGTATCCCTTGTCAAAGAATCGCCGCAATATTTTTAATATAACTTTTAAGTCTATTAATTTTTATCCCACGAGGTACTTTTCTCGACGAAAACGTTGGTCACCGAGCGGTATTACGGTGGGTGCTTATAAACAACATCATTAGCGCAATACTGCCTAATTGAATTTATGTGTACTGTATGTAGTATGTGTTTACTTGAAAACGGTACATCCAATTAAATCTCCGCTTGGTCGTGTTTGTTATATCCAAATAAACATGTTCGAACAATGATCCAGTGCATATATATGTATGCATATTCGAATGTATCCAACCCTCGATTCAGGGGTAGGTGCGATTTAGAGTTACCCTACTTGGACGGCCGTCTTGCCTGTTTGGGAGGATTCCCTATCTATCTAGCACTTCAGTTGACCTAGTAGAAGCAATCCGAACATTCCTTTGTTGGCTCGCCAACTGCCTAACGGCTACTCTCACATCCTACCAACCAAATGTATACTAACACCAGTCGTTTCCATGCGCACAAGGATCTAAAGTCTCACCTAGGCAACCGCGTCGGTCAAAAAATATCTCTTTCTTCTTTGTGGCAGA
>JASAOQ010000324.1:0-20396 GCA_031306065.1 Pseudopyricularia cyperi | reverse complement strand
CCCCCCCCCCCCCCCCCCACCCCCCCCCCCCCCCCCCCCCCCCCCCCCCCCCCCCCCCCCCCCCCCCCCCCCCCCCCCCCCCCCCCCCGCAACCTGATCCAATTGCCCATCAACGTTTCTTCTTCATGGCAGCCCAACAAGGCGCTGAACACAATGAAAAATAATGCAGCTTGAATCAGCTGCTGACTGAGGGCTGAAGGCAACCAACAGTCGTTCCAGAAACTTCTTTCATATCAACGGCTCACTGAAGGCTTGGTTCAACCGACAGTTCCTCTGGAGTACTAACTGAAGGCTTGGTGCAACCAGCAGAAACTTCACCTTGTATCAACTGCTGACTGAAGGCTTGATTCAACCGACAGTTGTTGGCTGGCAAACCCTCATTCACTGTCGCTGATGTAAACCACATCCTGCTGTGATGGGGTTGGCTGTGCGGGCTGGGCCGGCGGAGCCAACGGAGCTGCTTGGGGCGGCTCGACGTACGCCAATGGATGAAGGCGGCCAGCCTGGTTCTTGGGCTTGGCGTTATGTTGACCATCACCAGTGTACCTGGAATTCTTGCCAACCCTCCGGTAATTGTATTTGCCGGGTAGTGCACTTGTGGGCGTCAGCATTGCCACCACTATCGGCCAAACCCAACAGTGTCAGCGGTACAGTCCAGCCCGCTTTGGATCGACCCCTTGGTGCCGTATCCTACAGCAAAGGTCGCCCTTCGAGCGATTCTCCCTGGTCGTTCAAGTAGTTTTAACGACGCAGGTTGAGGGACTCGATCACCTGTGCAGGTGATCGCTTGTACTGTGCAATTTCGCCTTGGATGTATGGTATCATCCTGTCGACGGGGATGAACAGGCGAAAGACTGCTTTCCCTGAGATGTTTTCGGGGCGAGGTGCCGAGCAGTGCTCGCATTTAATTGCAAGTCTAATAATCTGGACAGCCTCTGTGGCTTTCTTTTTTTTCTTAAAAAAATGAATAGAGAACATTGCTCGCGAGTGAACAGGCAAAAACTTTGGCATGTCTGGGCTGGCGATCAGTCTCAACTCCCATATCTGTGCAGGCAATTAGGAGAGAAGTAGTAAGTGGGGAGTAGAGTAGGGAGTAGAGTAGAGAGTAGAATAGGGAGTAGAGTAGGGAGTAAAGCACGTAGTAAAGCAGGCAGTAAGATATAGAGGTACTCAGATAGGCAGGTCGGTAATAATCACTGCTTTTCAAGCGACCCCAAGCCCCAGCCCACAGCTATCCAACCACCTGTTGACTCGACCTGTCGTCGTCCCACAAGCCCGATACTGGTGAGCTCTTGTCCGAGTACAGCTCGCTGACGAGCGACGCAAGCCACACATCACTGCCCTTTGACGCCACCAGGCCGAGCGCAGCCGGGAGCTGCTCGGTCCTGTTGGTGTACTTGGACACATACGTTGTTGTGCCCACTGCCGCGTAGTATCCGCAATCAGCCCTGTGTCACTGGTATGTATGGAACTGGGGGGAAAAAATACACACCTGCTTCATCAATAGCGACATACCTGGTATGATTATCTCGGGAGCCTCCGCCATGGCCGCCAGGCAGTAGAAGAAGAAGCCGACGCCGGTGAACTCCTGGGGGCCCGTCCTGTACGTGTCGCGGTACACGGGGACGCCGGTGGTCCAGGGGAGAAGCACGAGCGTGCTGGAGGAGCCGTCATCGGATGGCGGGAGGATGTGGTTGCGGACCCAGGTCTGGAAGACGTCCAGGCGGCGCAGTCCATCGGTGCGTTGTTCCTCGGTAAGGCTCGGTAGATATTGGCTGCAGCACCGTGGAACAATCTCTCGTCAACAGGGTTCCACCCCGTATTGGGAGTGGAGGAGCGGGGGTTGCAGAGTGTGGACGTACAGTTTGAAGCGAAGCTGGGGGTTCAAGATGGGCGGCTTTCCCATCTTTGCCTCGTATTCCTCCGTGAACGGCTTTAGTAGACCTTCCCACTGGTCGAGATTGGCGCTCCACTCGAATGTATGGAGGAATTATTCGCCCAGGGTGCCCTTGGCGTCTTCAGGCCGATGCTTCTGCCACAGTTCCTCCAGGCTTATCTCTGTCAGCTTGACATCTAGTGAGCTCTCGAGGTGCGCAATGAATTTCTCAAACAGCTCCTGGCTTGGCTCGTCTTTTGCCGGCCAATAGTCGGTTGGATATAGAATTCTCTTTGGCTTCTTGAAAGTTCAAGATACTAGTTTAGCGTCGTTTCATCAGGGGGACGATTTGCACATAGCCCTAGTCCAGAGTATGTTTACCTTGTGCGTGTTTACATCAACCCCAGGGTTGCCATACATTGCTTGAGCTAGCGTCTTGAACTCGGCAGCTGTACGGGCAAAGCCACCAATGGTATCGTATCGCCTAAAACGAGCGATACACTGCTCAGTCAAGCGCTCAAGCACGACAGTGGCAACCTCGAGGGTCCAAGGCGTCCATCGTCAAGATCACTTACGGGCTATACGGGACTATGCCCTCGAAGCTCGCCGCACCGAGGGATGATCTTATGCCAAATAACCCCTGGGCCGCGGCAGGAGCTCTTATGCTCCCAAGGGCTGGGTTGAGCGGAACAAGCCAGTGTTAGCGGTAGGCCCTCTCGAAAATCCCCAGAAGCTAGGACAAAACGCACTGTCGGTGGCAAGGGTGAAATCCAACCACTCATAAGTAGCCATTGCGGCAGCGCTTCCCGAGCTGCTCCCACTCGTCGTCAAATAGCCGTCGCCACGGGGGTTGAAGGGGGCGTGGTAGTCGACGTAGTCGGCCGTGGGCCACTCCGAGTCAGCAAACTGCGTGGTTTTCAGCTTGCCGACGACCACGAACCCGAGGTCGAGCAGCCGCTGGACCGTCTTGGCGGTCTCCTTCCGGGGCGCATAGAAGGAAGTGTACGCTCGGGAGCCCGCCCCAGTCTTGAGACCCTTGAGGTCCATAATGTCCTTGATGGCGATGCGGACGCCGGCAAAGGGTTTCTCGACGGTTTTTTTGTAGTGCAGTCGCGATGGCACGGCGACGCTGAGGGAGCCGGGGTACTCCTCGCCATAAGCCGACGCATCGAGACCCTTGAATCTGAACAGAGGGAGTGATGTTTTGCGTCAGCTGTAGGCCGCTCACAGGCAGTCAAACGTCAAGAATTCGGGAGTCGGTGCCTCACGAATTCTCCTCCTTGGCTGGAACGGTGGCTACAATAAAGGCACCGGCTGTGTCGGGATAAAGCCGGTATGCTTGGTAAAGTCGGCCATTCTGCAGAAAGTATGGGCCTTGGGGAAGTAGCTTGCTCTCATCTTGGGCACAGTGGAGGTAAACCTGGGATGCCCCCCGATTGGCGCGCAAGGCAGCGATATCTCCAACGTCGCAACCGTCGTCCGTGGTTGCCTGGATGATGACCGAATTGGCAAACTCGGGACACCAGACGTCGTCGTTCCGGTCGAATTTGGCAAGCAAAAGCTGGAGATTGTCTGGCTTGGCGACCGGCTGCCAGAGATGGTCAGGATCGTACAGGGCTCAGCAGCCTCGTCGTTGCCAAAGAGCCCGGTCGGTGACAACTTTGCGCGCCGCACGCAGCCCCGAGATCAGACATGGTTCCAAAAAGACATTTCACGGAGAGTATCGAGCCTACATGGGTGGGATGCATGTAATATGCGACGTCTCCAAGCCGGACGACGGCGGAGAACTCGAGCTTTCCCATGACGATGATGGGCAGCACTAACAGGGCCCACGGCAAGGCCCACGGCGGCATGATGGCAACTCGGCAACAGGTCGATTTCGAGAAGTGATTGTGAAGTTTGGGATCAAATAGAAATCCAACCGACTGTGATCTGTAGTGTGAGTCGCACGCATTCACGTTGGCGTCCTGATCCCGTGTCCATGAGCTGACCTGGGTCAGTGACAGATACTATAGAGGTACGTAATCTATGGGTGAACAAGGAAACAAATATCTGGGCGGCCAAGTTCTGCAGTGTCACCAACTTGTACGATGCAGTATGCACGGTACCTATCGTAGTATTTGCGGCCCTGCTGTTGAAACCATCCTCAAAGCCCTTTCGATAGAAGGCTCTTGGTGGATGATGGCTTTAAGCGTGTTTCCAGGCTCAACGGGCTGCCAAAGACGGCGTAAGGGTAGGGTTGGAGAATACCTGCGCTGAGGAGTGGATTGAACCCTGACAAATTGCGGCTCAACGGCACAAGCCACCAGACCTCATCCACCCACCACAAATGCAAAGGGTGGCTGCCACACAATATGCGTGCAACCCTGCAAAACTTGTTGGGGTCCATTCGGTTTGCGTTTTGGTCTATCCACCACACCCAGTTCCATGGAAGTGAGGCGGCCTTTACTGAGGCATTTCCACCTTGTGCTTGCGAACCAGAGCGCCCATCGATACCCTGTGGTACATCGAATACTCTTACCATCGTCGATTCGCATTGAGCTGTCGGTGCGGTTTGCCGTCGATATCGGCAGGATGAGAGCGACTGGCCGAGGAAGGGCTTCTCTAGCTGCCGTCCACGCGCCAGTATAGAACAGCACCCTCATACCATGACCTCAGTACCTATCTAGGTAGGTCTCTGCCCAGGGTAGGTAACATGTAAGGAGGCAGCCTCTTGAAGATATTTATACCGGTGGCATCCGCTCTAGTTGTACAAACACGCAAACGCGGACTACTATGCGTGCTGTGTTACGTTTGAGTCCGCCCTCTTTTCAGACCTCGCCTCAACACTTGTCGCTCCCATCGTTACCACACAACGCTGTACTGCACTATACATGGCTCCGTCAGTTGCCACATTGTTGGCCTCTCCCGCAGGAGCTGCGATCGGTTCAGCCGACCAAACGCCAGAAAAGAAAGCCCAGCCTGGAGTGACGATTCCTCTGTACACCGATCACAGCCGCCTGTGGGAGCTGGACCATTGGAAGCCTCCGTTGTACCATTCCAGCATCTTCTACATGCAATGGGGCCCGGTGTACGATACAGAGAAGCTTTACTTTATGAACATTCCCGTCGACCCCTCCTGGAGCCCTAGGGTGAAGCAGACCAACGTGAGCTACATGCGCAGGAAGATCTCTGTCGCCGACGTTCGAGGCCATCAGGAAATCTTCAAGCTGGACACTCACGGCTTCGAGCTTGACACCCTCCGAACAAGTCTGTCCTATGAAGACTTCACCAGGACGGAGACCATCGTGTCGCGCTTCTATGCAGAGGTTCAGGTCTTACTCTTGAACACCACCGGCGCCACCGAGGTGCTGCCTTTCGACTTTCAGGTACGACGCAAGGATCCTACTCTGCCTGCTAACTGTCGCGGGGCTCCTGGCAAGGCGCAGCCGTTTGCTGCCGTGCATGCAGGTATGGCAAACCCCCCACCACAAAATATGGAACTGGCCGCACTGCAACGACAGAGATATGGCGTTGCAAGGCCGGCCTGGGATGACGACTTTCCTTGGGTCGCGAAGCTGATCATCTCGTGCTTGTAGATCAGACCGAAGCTGCAGCCACCCGTAGGCTCAAGTTCTTCCACCCATCTCTGGCGGAGAAATTCCACAAGGGACGGTTCCAGATTATCAAGTAAGCCCTTTTTTCGCGCTGCTGCTGTTGCTCTCGCCGGTATTGACGGCCGTCTCTCGACAGTGTGTGGAAACCGTTAAAGGGACCCGTCCACGATTCGCCTCTTGCCATTTGCGACTACCGCACGGTCGAGCGAAAGGATGAGGTGGCGACAGACATCGTCTTCCCGGATTACATGGGCGAGTCGATGAATTTCTGGCCGAACCCAAAGCACAGGTTCTACTTTATCGCCAGCCAACAGGCCGAAGAGATCTGGATCATCAAGTGCTACGATTCGGCAGCAGCACATGATCCTCAGATCTCGTAGTGTAGGTGCTTTTGCATTTGAGATGTTCCACCATGCGATGCCACCCTATTTCCCGATACCGACATTTCCCACATCCAAGTCGCGCCTCATGTCTCATTTGCGTACCTCAAGCACACCGGAGAAGTCGTAGAGTCCAGAGAGAGCGTCGAGGTCAGATCGTTTGTGTTTGACAAAGAAAAACAAACGAATGAATGATAGGCGCATCGCTTGACAGGCGTAAGACTCTGGGCAGAGAATAATGGCTGTGGTCATAATTTGATTTGTTCCAGCTTTACGTACGGTTTCAAGGTAAGGTTTTTTTTTTTTTTTGTTTGTGGTTTTCAGAATTGTGTGAATACAAATCGAAATCGAACCAACGCAGATTCCATTTACAATCTTCACTGAACGCCCGTCGATGCCTCAACTACCTACCTCGGGCAAATAGTCTGCATCCAAATGACACTTATGGTCACTCGACACTCAACCGCCCTCAGCGATGGTTAAGCAGACATTCTGAAAAAGAAAAAAAAAATGCAAACACACAAAGGTTTAGCGATTAACATTGAGGTAAACAAGCGTACCTGAGCCAGGCCTCAAGTTTGGGGCTTTCGAGCAGTAACCTACACATCCGCGTCCACCACAGTGCGAGCAGAACGGGCCGTCGCAGGGTACGTCCACCTCCCCTTCAAAGATGTTGACCCAGGCGTACCACGGCTTCTCGTTGGGCCGAGCGGCGTCCCGCTTCCATGTCAGCCATGGCTTGGCTCGCAGCTCATCTGCGGAAAGCTGATCGACGTTCCTGGGCGGCCAGAACTCGCGCCACGGCCGGTACGTGGAGCCCTGCTCCTTGTCGACGGCGACTGCATCCCAGGCCAGGACGTCTGCGTCGTTGTCTTTTGTAAGGTTTTCGTAGGCCGATGCCATTTGTGAGAAGTACTAGCGTTTTATGAGGCGAGCTGATGGGATCCAACACTGTAGATTGTGCGTACGGTATTGGTTGAGAGATGTATTCAGAGCTGACGAGTACAAGAGATAGCAGGCGCTCAGAGCCGGGAAAGTCGAGAGAGCTCCGTCCGCAAGGGTCGGGCGGGATCTCGTGACTTGTCAGTCCTCTTTAATACAGAGGGCCATGAGATGAATGGGGGCTCTGGTCAGATAAGACTTGTCTTCTTCGGCTCCAGGTAGGCCGACGCTTTCCCCCGCACCGCATGCAGTTCGAGGTACATCGAGGAACCTGGCGAAACACATACACATAGTAGGTAGGCACACGGCAGGCTTCAGCGTGTCGGTTCCGACTTTTGCCTCTTTTTCTTTTGCCGATTCAATCCAAGGTTGCATGCTTGCTGGAATCACCGTCATGGCTGCAGCGATAATGGTTGTCAATAAAACCTGCATGTTTGGGGCTCAAGCAACGTGGTTGCTCTGTATGCCATTCAACGCCTCGAGACACTTGCTGTCTGCCTCGATACATCCACCAGCCCGGCCAATGACACCGGCCGCTGCGTATTTCCTGTGCTATCTCAGCCTTGCCACTTTTGTACCAAGGCCGAAACCTGGCGAACTCTCGTCTACCTTGGTTGTCGTGAGGCGTAGGCATGTACCTCGGGTGTGTGTCTTGCAGCCTGTTAGACATACGTCTAGAATTCATGTGACGACAGGTTTGGCATTTTGGGATTCACGGATAACCATCTACTCTGGTCTACCACATGTCGACAGAGTTGTTGCTCGAAACTGCGGTAGACTCACAGGAGCATCAGCTTCCCAGAACACCATCAAACCATTTTAAATGGACCCTCTTTCCATCACCGCCGCCGCTGTTGCATTCGTTACCGCGCTGACAAGGCTACAGAAGATATCCTCGCAAGCCCTAAGATCTGCAGAGACAAGCAGAAAGCGCAACTCCAAGCCTCGTTTCCTTTTCTGGAGATTGTATACTCCTGCGCCTGGTTTTTCACCCTGATCATTTCTCACATTCTCCTGAAAAAGTACGAATCACTGCCGTCTAGACCGAAGCCGGAAATAACCCGAGTGAAATCCAGACTTGCCAGGGTTCTGCAAGACCTTGGGCGGCCTGAACACGAGTTTATGGCCATAGCGGCCGAGGGTAAACAGCTCCTTGAAGAGGTCTCCGGGAAGAAAGTGGAGGGAAGCTTTGGGTATGAGACGGATTATGACAAGTATATTCTATGGTTTCTGCGATGAGCAAGAGTTTTCTTTTTTGGCGCTGGCTTGACGGCTTATGTAATCGAACCGCTGTGTGATGTCGTTTCCCAAGCTCGCGTGCATTTTCCATTTCAAAGTGGATCGGGCCCCACCGAAGCGCGTCAAGCTCCCAGAGCAGCTCAGCTTCAAGCTCACTGCCACCGGGATTTGCAGCTTTTGCTCGGATACTTTCTCCTCCACTTGTGCTAGTATGTATTACTATTATTTTTTATTTTTTTTCAGTTGATATGGACTCGGAAGTTCTCCCTGTTCAATCAGTGCATCTTATGCTCTGACTAAACTTGCTCCCATTCGAATAAGCCTCCTCTGACCCAAGGAGGGCCCATACCTTTAGGTTCCTCGTCTCTCGTTCTGGGGAGCCCATTCCATTGGTCGCCAGAGCTTTCCCTTAGCCAATGAATTAGGATCTGAGCTCCACATTTTGCGCCGGCGATCGCGTTTAGTACAGTCTTCCGCGCTCGTGTCTCGCCAAGCTCTCTCTGGCGTCACTTGCGAACCATGAATTCGTCTTTCGACAAGAATCAATTGCCATCACCATCTCCATACCATTCAGTCAATTGAACTGCAGGGATAAATCAAATATATTCATCTGCGCTATTTCCAGCCAAACATCCCGTACACCACGCGCATGCGCATCTAGTCAAACCCATCCACCGGCCAGCCTCCACCATGGCGGACGATTCGATCCCCCAAGTCACGGTCGACGACTCGGCTACTACATCGACCGTCGCTCCTCCAACTAAACCTACCCCGGTCGAAGCTTCTGCCGTCCCGGCGTCTCTGGCAGCTCTCGTCGCCGCAACAGCCTCCAGTGCTGGCGGCACCCCGGGCCCCGGCACCGGCGCGACGACGCCCATGCTCAGCCCGGAGGAGATTGAAAAGTCGCTCAGGGTGTCGCTCGCGGACCTGACCGCCAAGGCGACGGCGCTTTACGTGCGCAAGAGCTACGAGGAGTCGGCCGACATCTTCTCCAAGGCCGCCGAGATGCAGGCCGAGATGAGCGGCGACATGAACCCGGCCAACGCCGAGATCCTCTTCCTTTACGGTCGCGCCCTGCTCAAGGTCGGCCAGTCCAAGAGCGATGTCTTTGGTGGCAAGGCGCCAGAGGGCACCAAGAAGAGTAAGGCCGTCGTCACTAAGACCGCCGCTGCCAAGGCGACTTCGAGCGCTTCCGGCGAAGAGGCCAAGACAAAGGAGCCGACCCCCGCCGAGAAAGTGACAGAAGAGGGTTTGGCCGCCGCTGCCGCCGAGGCTGGTGGCTCAAACAACGAGGCTGCTCCCGCCGACGCCAAGAAGCCGCTCTTCCAGTTCGAGGGCGATGGAGACATTGACGACTCGGACGAAGACGAAGACGAGCAAGAGGTAGGTCCAGGCGTATTCACCTCGGAGCCCCACTCGAACGAACTTGTGGCTGACAAAACTCGCGCGGACAGGCCGAGGACGGCGAGGGCGATGAGGAGGAGCTGGACGACTTGGGAAATGCCTACGAGATCCTCGACATGGCGCGCGTGCTCTATGAGAAACAACTCGAGGCCGCCAATGAGGAGTCAACAGAAGACAAGGGCAAGGGCAGAGAAGAGGGAGAGGCTCCGTCTTTGCGCCATATCAAGGAGCGCCTAGCCGATACCCACGACCTGCTGGCAGAGATTTCGCTGGAGGGCGAGCGGTATGTTTTACATTCCCGCTCAATCGCCTCCCTCTCCCCCTAGGCCAGTTTGCGTTTCATTCCCTGACGTCACTAACTCAAACCCACTTTGACGCGCCCCAGCTTCCACGACGCGATTCCCGACTCGCGCAAGTCGCTCGAGTTCAAGAAGCAACTGTACCCCGAGGAGTCGGACATTCTCGCCGAGGCGCACTTCAAGCTGTCGCTGGCGCTCGAGTTCGCCTCTATTGTTGCGACCGACGACGAGAAGACGCAAGGGCAGGTCCAGCATATTGACCAGGGCCTGCGGGATGAGGCTGCCACAGAGCTCGAGGCTGCCATCGCCAGTACAAAGCTCAAGCTCCAGAACAAGGAAGTGGAGCTTGCCACAAACCATTCGCCCGAGGACAACGACGTGACTCGGAAACAGATTGCTGACATAAAGGAAGTCATTGCGGACATGGAGCAACGAGTGAGTAGCCTTCCTTTTTTAGTGTGAGCCCAGTATGCGATCGATAGACTAACAGAAACCCACTCAGCTTGTTGACCTTCGCAACGCCCCTATGGACGTCGATGCACTGCTCGGCAAGGACAACCCATTGGGCGGGATCCTCGGCGCCGCGCTCGGCGAGACCTCGGCCCAGGTCGAAGCCCGCGTCGAGGCAGCCAAGAAGACGGCAACCGACCTCACCGGGCTTGTCAGGAAAAAGGCTGCCGCCAAGGACGCCAGTTCGGATGGTAAGACGCCCGAGACGAATGGCGGCAGCAAGCGCAAACTTGAGGACGAGACGCCGGCAGAGGAATCGAAGAAGGTGCGGACCGAGTAAACGACGAGACGAAAAAAGCGAACCCTCGAGAACCATGTACGATTATGTTATGTTGATGAACTTTCAATACCCTGTTGCCTGCAAATACTGCAGCTTGCTCGAGTGATACCTTTAACGGCTAGCCATAGCTTTTCTTGTTCGTATCGTTTACTCCGCGCGCATGTTCACACTTACAGTTGTCAGAAGTAACTTGTTTGCCGATTCATCCGCACAGGGTGGCCTGGCGGTATCTTTATCCATGGAACGTTGCAGACAGCGCAGTCTGCAGCGCAATGGAGTTACCTTGCCAAAGCTACTGAAAAACTAGGGGGCTGGGCGATATCTACTTCCCAAATATCAGTTGTCTTTGCAATCTGTGCTCCGAGATAGGGGCGAAAGGATTCATCGGGATTGTGGGGAAATGGATACAACGAGATAACAGCTCTTCGGAGCTATTGCGCGCACGGCGCCGATCGCCCCTCATCGTCAAACGTCGCCGTCTTCAAGAGGCCGACATCCCAAGCCAGACTTTTGTCGGAGCGAGCAACAAAGTTTGCGCCACAAATACGAAACACGCTGGCACCAGATTTCCTGCCTGGTCGATCCCGAGCTGTAATAGGGTGCCATCGCGAGACCCAAAATGGCCGCCCAGGTGCCCGTTGAGCAGCAGCAGATGCCGCCCGCGGACTCACAACGCGATGGTGAGCGTGCTCTGCCGGACGATGATCTCGCCGGGAGGGTCCTTCGAAAGATCGACAGGACCCTGATACCCGTGCTGTTCGTGACTTACATGCTAAATTTTATGGACAAGGTAAAGCGGCACCGATTCACCAGGTGAACCACAACGACTTGTCGCGTGGCCCTTGACTAACACCCTTCCCCTATCCATAGACCATCCTCTCGAGCGCATCCGTGTTTGGGCTGAAAGAAGACAACAACCTCCAGGCCCAAGATTACAGCTGGGTGTCGTCCGTCTTCTACTTTGGCTACTTCATGTGGACGTGGCCGACCACGATGCTCATAGCCCGCCTGCCCGTCGCCAAGTACATGACGGCCAACACACTCTTCTGGGGCGTCGTGGTGGCCATGACGGCGACCTGCACCAACTACGGCGGCCTGCTGACGGTGCGCTTCTTCCTCGGCGTCGCCGAGGCCACCATCACCCCGGCATTCATGTTCCTCACCTCGACGTGGTACACGCGCGACGAGATACCCTTCCGCACGGGCATCTGGTTCTCGGGCAACTCGGTCGGCGGGCTGGTGGCGTCGCTTCTCGCCTTTGGCATCGGCCACGCGACGGACCACGTCGGGCCCTGGCGGTGGATGTACATCGTCCTGGGCGTGGCCACTTTCGCCTGGGCCGCGGCCATCTGGTACTTCCTCCCGGACCGCATCTCGAGCGCCCGCTTCCTGACGCGGGAGGAGCGCGACTTTGCCCGCGACCGCGTCGTCGTCGCGGGCACGGGCCAAACCGACCGGTCCGTCTGGCGCCGCGACCAGTTCGTCGAGTGCCTCGTCGACCCAAAAACCTGGCTCTTCTTCCTGATGGAGCTGGCGTCGCAGATGCCCAACGGCGGCACGCAGAACTTTGCCAACCTCGTCATCCGCTCCTTCGGCTTCACCCCCTTGCAGACGACGCTGATCAACATCCCCTACTCCCTGCTCGCGGCCTCGTGGATCGCGGGCACGGGCTGGCTGGCCTCGCGCCACCGCGGCGTCAACTGCCTCCTCGTCGCCGCCGTCGTCCTCCCCTGCATCGCGGGTTCGTCGGTCATCTACTCGCGCTCCCACACGCCCCACGCGGCCCAGATGGTGGGCTACTTCCTCCTGGCCTCGGGCCCCGCCGCCATGCCGCTGGCCATGTCGCTCGTGCAGGCAAACTACCGCGGCGTCACCAAGAAGTCGACCGTCACGGCCCTCCTCTTCATCGCCTACTGCGCCGGCAACATGGCCGGGCCGCAGTTCTTCCGCGCCGACGACGCCCCCGAGTACCGCTCCGCGTTCCTGGCCATCATGCTCTGCTACTCGGCCGTCGTGTGCCTGGCCCTGACGCTGCGGCTCTACCTGGCCGCGACGAACCGGCGGCGCGCGGCCGAGGAGGGCTTCGTAGGCGTTTCGGGCGTCGCGGGGGCCGTTGGAGGTGTGGACGTGGCCAAGACGGGTGGTGTGGGTGGTGGTGGTGGCGGCGGCGCTGAGGGCGCGGAGAGGTCGCTCGCGCAGATGGTTGATGAGATTGAGCTGCGGCCCGAGGACTACGAGGACGTGACGGACTGGAAGATGATTGGTTTCCGATACAGGCTTTGAGTTTGTTCTATGATACATCTCGGCAACAGGACATCTAGCTGCCTACCATCTGCCTATATAGTAACCGTCCCTGTTCGATTATTTTTGCTACTACGCAGTACCCAGTGCAGACTTGAATCATGTATAGTTTAGGTCTGGAGAAGGCCCTTGTTCTTTGTGTCGGAAATATAACTAGTAAGAAGAAGAGGATTTGGGCTTTGCACATCACTCGGGAGAACTTTCGACGTCGACTTTTGTAGTAGCAGATCAACTGCATATCGGAGCCCAAACCAACTGTTGCCGCGGGAGGTGCGATAGTGGTCTTTACTAGTCGAGAGTGGAAACACGGACACCACTATTCCTTTTCTTACGCAGCACTTTGCTATACACCATACATCTTGCGACTTGAGATTGTAGCTTGTGGTTCATTATCATTATACATACCTTGTATAGAACCGCTCGCCAATAACATGACCAACACCTGTCTAGCTGTAACGCGCCTCCGATACCGAACTCTTGACGCCGGCTATTCTCGCAGTGGGCCAACACCAGTTTCCTCTACCAGTTGATTACCAGGACAGTAACTAATGACCACATGGTATATCGAACAACCGCACAATAAGAAGTGATGCATAAACCGTGACACATGTGCCCATTGCCCGTCTATCCAACTCTCGATGCAAAATGATTATGTACACGTGACGATTAGGAAGAGAAGAAAACAGGCCATTGGCAGCGCATGATATGCTGTGTTGCTGGCTAGATATGTAGATACTGGTAATGATGATTGATGAGTTGGCGAAGGTGGGCGTCTGGCTTGTGTCGCGGGCGGAGAGAGACAAGACGTATGATACAAGGTGAATGCTCGCCCAGAAGCTGATTGGCTCGAATTGCCGGGTGGTTACTTTGGTGATATGTTGCCCTTCTATTGCTCGGCGAACGGATAACTCCGTGAAAATCAAAAGAACTGGGCAAGCGTGTTGCTCAAGTCTACAAAATCGACGGGCTTTGTGACGTATGCGTCAAAGCCGGCCTGCAAACACCTCTCCTGCACGTCTGCCATGACGTTTGCTGAGAGGGCGATGATGGGTAGTTTGGGTGTTTCGGGAGCGTCCTGCTCCCATTGGCGGACTTCTCTGCAGGCCGCATACCCGTCCTTCTTGGGCATATGGAGATCGCACTGTCCGAACAAGTCTCAGTTAGCTTCCGGTCGACCGTTTGTCCGCTCGGGCTTTGCGCAATAAAGTACTACTCACCAGAATCAAGGCAAAGTAGCCCCGTTCATGCCCAAAGACCATCTCGGTACACTCTTCGCCATCCCGCGCCACCTCCACCGCGACACCGACTTTCTTGAGGTACTTGATAAGCACTTTCTGGTTGATAGGATTGTCCTCTACGAGCAAAACTTTGAGCCCGCGTCTGCCCATGCGCTTTTCGATCTCCACATAGCTCTGCTTCTGTGTCTCGACGATCTGTTCCGCCGTAGACCTGTTCCTGTCGATGCTAAGGTCCCTCTCCTGACTCGGATCGAATATGACTGCAAACCGAGATGGCTTGACTGGCTTGTATATGTAGGTAACCTTTTCGTCGGACAAGAGCGGTTCGAAATCAGTGCCGGCGACCTGCTTTGCTATGGCCTGGCGCTGTACCGAGTCGGACAATATAAGGACGGTTGCTGTGGAGTGTAGCTTCGACCTTACGAGCTCGCCCATCAAACCTATCAGCTCGTCGGTCGATGGGAGGTTGACGACTACGTGGGTAAACGTAACAGACCCCGCCTCATTCAGAAGCCGCTGCGCCTCGGCAACAGTTGCCAGCGGCGTGATGTTCCGTGGGACCTCCTTGGGTAGTGTCATTTCAATGTGCTTTGTGGTTGCCTCGCGGCTGTGAGTCTGAGGACTTATGATGAGAATCGAATACATTGTGGGCCTCTGGCCATCGCCCCGTTGCTGTCGTGTCATGCCATCAGGTGACAAGGTAGAGCTGGAGTCGTTGGAAGACAGGTTCTCTGATGACATATCCGGCATCTCAAGCTTCATTTGAGAAAGGTCTTGTCCGCTAGCCCTGGCAGCCTCGCTAAATTTCACAAGACCTGCGTTCAAGGACGAGATTGAAGTCCTGGCGGTTTCGTGCGACTTGTTCGACCGGACAGACGGTTCGGAGCTTGCACTAGAGCCTGTCGCTGGGGACGTGATGCTGGGAATGGTTGACGCCGGGCTGGCCACCAATAGCGATGATGTTCTCGGGAAAGAGGGCCGCTTGAACAGCCGCGCTGCTTGCAGGCCTTCAGGTATGCTGGATGAGGTGGCAAGCTCGACGGAGGAGTGTTCAAAAGTCTCGGGGCTGTCACCAGCTGTCGGAAGCCCAAATTTTGCCGTAAAGGTAAAGGTTGAGCCCTTGCCTGGGGTTGCAGTGCCGTTCATATGGCCACCGTGGAGCTCTACCAGTTGCCGTGAGATAACGAGGCCTAGACCACTGCCTCCGTGTTGGCGAGTGCTGCTCCCGTCGATCTGACTGAACGGCTTGAAAATGAGATCAGACTCTTCCTTGGTAAACCCTCTGCCGGTGTCTATAATTGAAAACTCCAGCATGATCTCGTTTTCACCAATCTCGTTGCCCTTGGCGGCGGTGCTGACACTGCATCGGCTAAAGACCTCGCCCTCTGAGGTAAACTTGATGGCGTTGCCAATGACGTTCAGAAGCACCTGGCGGATCCTGACCTTGTCTCCCTTGACCCAAGCCGGCACGTCTGGCTCAACGATGTAGTTGAGCTCGAGTCCTTTTGCAATCGCCATGGTGGAGACCAGTTCGTTGACGGCCTCGATCAGGGACGTTGTATGGAACCATTCAAACTTTAGCTTCATCATGCCAGCGTCAACCTTGGACAAGTCGAGTATGTCGTTGATAATCATGATGAGGCTGTTGGCACTGGTGTGGATCGTGTTGGTGTAGTCTCTTTGCTCCTCAGTCAGTGTTGTCTCCTGCAAGAAGCTGACCATCCCCGAGATTCCTATGAGAGGCGTGCGGATCTCGTGTGACATGTTACTGAGGAATCGTCCCTTGGTTTCCATGGCCTCCTTGAGCTTCGTCTCAAGCAGCTTGTGATCGTTGATGTCCGTTGCTGAGCCAAAGTAGGAGCTTACGCCGCTTCCCCAATTGACACCGCCAATCTCGACGCAACGGATGAGGTGCCACCTGTACTCGCCAGTTTTGGAGCGGAGGCGCACCTCGGTAGTGTACGAAAGACGCCCGCTGCTGTCTGTGCCCGCCTTGATCACGCCCTTCTTCGCCAGTCGGAGGAGGTCACCGGCCGAGGTTGTCTCGCTGCTCGAGGAGCTGCTGGAGCTGTTTTGTCTGGTAAGCACCTCGCGCAACTTGGAACTACCCGGGTCCGGCGTGGATAGGGTGGCTGCTGTGTGGGGAGCGCTACGGCTGAAACTTGGTGTCCCTGGCCGAGGCGTCTTCATTGCCGCCGATTCGACGGGCATTGGAGTGGCTGCAAGGCTTGTCGAAACATCTGTCGGAATACGACACTTTGCGAGGTCGTCAGGGTGCACGTAATCAATAAAGCCAAGGCCAAGCGAATCCTCAAAGCTCTGTCCTGTGTACGAAAGCCACTGCTCGTTTGCAAAGGTAATTCCTTCATCCTCCGTGGCAGTGAAGATGATTTGCGGGATTAGGTTCGCGAGAAGTCTATGCTTTGCTTCGGATGCCTCAATTTCCTCTTGACGGGCAGCCTTGAGTTCTGCAGTGTGCTGGTCGTGTATGTCCATGTAAGATCCGAGAAACTGCTGAACCGTATTGCGCTTGTCACGTGTGGCAATCGCCCTGGCCTGAAACCAGCGATAGGCGTTATCAAACCTCTTGATACGAACCGTCCTTGAAAACGGCTCGCCGGTTCGGAGGGAGTAGGTCCACGCCTTGATATACTCATCCCTGTCATCGGGATGCAAGCTACCGTATGGATCGGCTGCAAGTTCGGCTGCCGTCACGCCACGATAAACAAGATATCTGCTGTTTACCCAGAGCATGTCACCCGCTGGAGGCTGTGCGACGAAGACGTGCGCAGGTAGTGAATCCAAAATGAGACCTTTGAGGGTATCCGACGGTGGGAGCATTTCGCGGGGTAGGGAGCCTGAGCCACTTCTTGACGGCATCTGTTGACTTTTCGCGCCAACCGTGGAGCTTGGCGGCAAGGACTGGAAGGTGTGGGAGAAGTCGGCTCCGTATGAATGCAGCTGAGTATGCCGATGGCCGGCACGGATTCCTTTCTTTTGAACCTCTGTCAAGTCTCCGCCCTTGTCGTTCTTTTCCGAAGCAACCAAGTTCAGGTCTTCGGGGACTCTCTTGTTGGCGATCTCATCTGACAGGTCTTGGTCCTCAATGGCCGAGTCTTGGCTCAAGAGCCCTTTCGTAGTAGAGTTGCGCTGCAGGAAACGCCTTTCTCCGCCAGGGCTTTCACGAGAGTTTCTCCTCTCTATGGGAATCACACCTCCAGCACCTCGTGCCTGTGAGGAGATCGGTTTTGCACTGAAGTAACTGTCCCCCGCCCCGGGAGCGAGTGGGCTGACAGGGACTTGGCGCTTCTCGGTCACAAATCCAAGGTTGCCAACATCCCAGCTCGGCGTCCCAACAGCTGATCCAGCAGCACTACGGGACGGCACCGAATAGTCACTAGGGCTGGTGATGCTGCCGCCCATGGACCTCTGTGATTCCGATGCGTTGCCCGACGCGAGCCCGAGGTTCTCAAAACCGACCGGGTCAGCGATCAGTCGGCCGTCTGTGCCGAGACTGCTACTGTATCGTATCAAGTCGGGGTTGCGTTTCTGAAGACCTGCGAGCTCGACCTCCAAGTTGGTGTAGTGACGGCAGAGCGAGAAAGAGGTTGCCAGGTGAGGTGCGAGGTGGGCCAGAGAGTGTCTAAGGTTCGAGGGGTACGGGATTATAGGGCTGAGAATGGACAGCACCGCAATGGGCGAGTGCTTCTCCTTGTATCCTGAGCTGGGAGAGGCTGATACTGGTGTGGATGGATCCCCTGACGCTGTGGTACTCTTGTTGAGTATGTGCGACTTTTTCTCCAGCGTGGTTGTGTCCAGTTTGAAGGCGGCTGTTGGCCGAGATAGGAGAACGTGTGACAAGGGAATATGGAGAACAGTCCATGAGTTGTCGACACCAATCGTTTCCGGCGGCTTCAGGGCAGTGTAGTCGGGAGGCGGAGCCGAGGCAGGGTTGAAACAATCTTCGTCAACGACGGCATCGGTGAAGAAGGGATTCTCTGACGGATCGGCGCGGATGGCTGGAGAAGGGGCCGGCGACTGGGACCATGGTGATGGCGGCGCCTGCTCGTACTCTTCGTACTTTGGAGTCGGAGGTCTCGGGATGTCTCCTTCATCGAGGCGCGATGATGCACCGCCCTGCCGCCTCCTCTCACCACGCGATCCTGTTTTGGAGCCCCTGTACATTTGTGCACCGCCAAGTAAAGATGAAAGTTTTGAGAAAGATTCAGGGCGAGATCTTCTGGGCTGTGTTTGCTTCTTAGGGCCATCTGGTGAGCGACTCCTTGTTCTCACCTTGACTTCCTCTACCTGAGGTGCAGTTTGATGATGGTCAAGGTACGGATAGGTGCGCGTCAAGGCGATGACTTTGCCCCTTTCCAGGACTCTCCGGATGCCATTGTGGTCGATGAGAGGATCGGCCTCAAAGTCAAGAGCCTGCAGCATCGGAAGCACTCTAGCCTGAACCGGCGTGGGAGGTGGTAGTGTTGCGCCCCAGCCTGGCACTTCGGGGACGTCATCTGCGGCAGCATCGTGCTCTTCTAGAACCTTTTGGCTTAGCGCGGGCCGGGAGTCCCGAGCCTCCAACTCTACTTCCGCGGCAGTAACAGGATAAGAGCTCTTGCTCCGGGGCATGGGATTCGGCCGCCCGGACGTTTCCGTGGCTTTGTCGGCGACGCCTTCTGGGACCTGACGAGCTTCAAACGAGGTGAAAGAGTGCCTACTTGACAGGTCGGGACGCGAAGGAGAGAGCAGACTTTGGAAATCCGTTTGAGTGGTGACGTCAGACCTCAAGTCGACGCCGCTGGGCACTATACTGCTCCCGCGAGCCATATAAGCCATACTCAAGTCGTCCTCTCCTCTTGCATTGTAAGTAGCTTTCTGACCCCAGGGCACATTTTCGATGTCTGTCGTATCGGCCGGCACAGCCAGCGTCACTCGTTCGGCCTTGTACACCTCTGTCATGATCTGGACCACGGTTTGCCACCAGGCGTCCAGTCCTGGCTCTGCCGACAGCATCAAGGAAAGCTCGTAGAGGTTGGGAGTCGGAAAATCGCTCGGTTCCTCATTGGACTGCGAGGCACCGGGGGGCTGGAAGGTCAGGGTCGAAGCGGGCGTGGACGGGTTAGAGAGAAGCCTGTCGAGCGCATTGGGGCTCTCTTGATATCCTCCTTGGCTGCTCTCGGGGGCTATTGTTGGAGATAGCGTCGTAAACGGCCTGTGGAGGTGGGAGGGGAGGCCGGCGGCCGAGTTCATGCGGGGAAATGGATATGAGGGAGTCCTGGCGGCAGCTATCCCAGGTGTGGTGAAGCCCCGGATGGTGGTGGTCGAGGAGTTTGTGGATGTTGTCGTCGCAGGGCCGGATTCGTGGGGTGGGCGACTAGGAGATGTGCTTTCTTCCTCGGCGATGGGGGAAGGTCGCTTCGGACTACTCCTGGTCGGCTCCTGGGAGGTTATGGCGCTCATTTGCTTCTTAAGCTGTTCCCGATACACGGCAAGCTCCATGGCGGGAGTCGAGCCTTCGGCGGCGCGAGACACGGTCTCTTTTCGGTTTGCGCCATCGTTTTTCGCCTTGGGCTTGGTAGGCGTTCGGGCCTTTACGGAGGATGTGGTCGGTTTGACGGAGATGTTGTCTATGTTCTGGTTCCCAGCGAGAGGTTGCGCTGGGGCAATAATTTGGGGCCGAGCTTCTTCCAAGGGCGAAGAACTACCCATACCACTCTTCAGCCAGCCGGACATTGGGAATCGCTCATCTCCACGCGCACGCAAGACTAGTACAGCTCATGACCCGGCCGCCCGAGGCCTTGGCGGGGATGGAGAGCGGCTCAGGCGGTTGGCGCGAGTCCCGTTGGCAGGCGGGCGAGTGGCCGTGAGAGGAGGTGGCGGTCTTTGAATCCCAGCGGCGTGCGGGTATTTCGGTCGTGTTCGTGGGGGCTCGGGTGTGTGTTTAGGAGGGCGAATGGCGGCGCCGCGATGGCTCCCGACTTGTATCTTTGTACTTTTGGCGGCGCGGCGGGCTGGCGAGGTCTTTGGTTGCGCTTGATTGTAATTATCTGCTTGATGGTTTCGGCTGTTGTCGAGTCGCTGACGGGACGGACCAGGTCAGCACTGGGACCAAGAGACCCTAGCAAGGTAGTCGAGTCGGACAAGTGCAGGATCGCAATTGATACGAGGGTTGGCGATCGTCACCAAAAGGCAAGCTGGGTTGTCGCGCAGGAGGGAGATTCGGGAGAGGAGTCAAATGTACTTTCGTGTAAACGGCGATGGTGGTGGTGGCAATCAATGGAAATCTCTGGCCCGAACAGTTCGGAGCCGTGGTTTGGATGGGGGGGGG
>JASAOQ010000320.1:0-14071 GCA_031306065.1 Pseudopyricularia cyperi | reverse complement strand
CAAAAACACTCAGCAATTACTCTAATCATTTTTCTCAAAGGACAACACCATAACGACATAAGAAAGAAAATAGCAAGGGGAGGGAGGGAGGGTATAACCAGCGCCACCAACCGGCGGACCTTACTTCACGGCCCGACAGGATGGTCTTTCGGCGGAGGAGGATGAATGTCACGGATGAACGAGCCGAGGAAGTACATGGCCGTACCGAAGCGGGACATGATGCGACGCCGAGCGAGGCATGCGGCGCCGACCACGAGCACAGCGGCACCCGCTACGCTGCCGGCGACTATGCCGGCGATCTTGCGTTTTCCGTGGTCTTCTCCTCCACCGGGGGCATCATCGGCCGGTGTTTCCGAGGCAGTGGCCGTCGGCATCGCTGTTGAAGACGCCGTTTCCGGTGTCGAGTGGAGACTGCTCGCTTTCGGCTCGGGCTTTGCCGGGAGCATGGACGACGGGGTCCAGATGTAGACGGGGGGAGGCGTTTCATATGGTAGGAAGGCTGCAGTCACCGCTGGCGCCGACGTGACCCCGTCCTCTCTGTTAGTAAAAGGGGGAAAAATAGAGGAAAATAGAAGAAAATATAAAAGAAAGAAAAAGCCCCAGCCACCCAAAGATACATTGCGACTCCGGAGAGGGTTGTTGCTTTCTTACCGCTTACAGCACCCCCGATAGCCGTGTGGTCGGCGGCGACCCCATAGCCGACCCGCGTGATGTAGATGAAACCGCTTTCGCTCGCGGCGGTACCCGTGGCAAGGCTCGAAGATGTCTCCCAGTAGTTGAATTTGAGATTGACACTGGGTTGCGACTGCTGTGACGTGTCCGGCGCGGCGGTTGCCTGTGGTGATGCGTCTCCCGAGCTGATGAGGGTGGTATCGGCCGTCGGGCGTTGCGTCGACGCGGGCGTCTTGCAGTCAATGTTGGTGTGTAAGACCTGGTCGCTGAGTTTAAATGTACGTCAAATTCCCGCATGTAGAAATCGGTAACGAAACAAGATGAAAGCAAAACATGGTTTAGGCGCCAGCACCATCTTACCACTTGGCCGTCTCGCCGTCCCCGTCGCCAGCCCATCCGGCAGCAGCAGAGCCGTCTCTGCACCCCTTCCTTTCAACATACTTCGCGGCCAGCCGACAAGATCCCGTACCGAAGCGGCCTCTCCCGCAAGATCTCATGCCGCCGGAACGGCAGTAGCGGAAAGAAGAGTCGTGGGCAGCCGCAGCGGCCTCCGCCGGCCCTAGCGTAGACGTTGCCGCCTCTGATATCGCGGATGTCGTGTACACCTGTCGTTGTAATGCCGTCGACAAGCAGGCCGGGCTGTTGGGGGCCGCGCCGACCGGCGTGAGCAGATGTATATGCGAGACCATGAGGCACGCCAGCCCGATACGATGGTGAGCAGGTTGTGAGAGGGTGCGAGTGCCCATGGTGGCAGGCGACGGGCATGAACCAGATAAGACAGGATATGTAACTGTTTAGGCGGAGAACGTCGAAGATGTAATGACCCTTCGAAGGACGAAAGAAGCTATGCCGGCAGCGCTCGGTTGAAACCTGCTCGGTCTGTCTGTGGGGGTATGATGGTGGTTTACAAAGAAACAGCAACTAGAGTGACCGACACAGAAACAGGAAATGTGACTGTGGAAAAAATCCTTGTGTTGCCTTTTGCTCCCGTCTGTGACGTGGGATATGGTAATCATAGTGCCAAGCAAAGGGGAAGTGATGAGTTGATGCGTTGGGGATGAATGGCTTGACTTCGGGTTGACTGGATCATAACTCTTTGGCTGTCGAAAGAGGTTTGGCCTTTTGGAAGAGGCTCATTGAGATTCCTGAACAAGGCAGCCAACAAATCAAAGTTTCCAACCTGTAATGTCACACCGTTGTGACGAGCAATGTGAGAGGCTCAACAATACCCAAGACCAAGACCAACCGGCTGAAAGAAACCAAAAAATCTGTTCTATATTAAAAGGAATACTGCTAATGTGTAGTTTAGCTTTGCCATTCGGCCAATGCTCACACGTCCTTCCTAGACTGTTTCGAACAAGCCAATAGCCAATGAGAAGTTGTCCAGCACCTCTACTTCTACTCTACTCTCTTCTTTCCCTCCTCGGCATTGATGTACCTGGCAGTGCTAAGGCCCCTCTCATGCCTTGCCACGAACTGTCCGATGAGTTTGTCTCTGCGAACCTTGTTTATCGTATCCAGGTAGCCTTCCTGAGCCCACGGGCGCGGGTTGAGCTTCGGCCAGTTGACCTGGATGATATATAGCTGTTAGCTCCCTTTCACTTTTTCAATGCAAGCACGTCTACAAAGAATGACCTGAGGAGCAATACTCACATATAATATGCCGTTGTTAATGATAAAGTAGCCACACCACACTGTTACCGCTAAAAAGAATAGGGTGAACAAGCGCAGCGGCAGCACTGCCGCATCAGGCATCCTCCTGGTGAATAGCGCCACGAAAACAAGAAAGCTGCTGAAGCCCATGACGTAGGGGATGGCCTGGATCAGTAGCGGCCTGCGGTCGGCAAAGATCAGACCCGAGCCGATGTTTGATGCTGCTGCCGGCTGGTAGGCCCCTAAAAATATGTCGAAGCTGTCTTGACGCGGTCCATCGAAGAAGTTGTTCCGCAAGTATCGGGTGATGGCAACGTTGCCGTCCTGCAGGGCGCCCGCCTTGGTGCGGACACCCATACGCGTCATGTCTGTCTTCATGGCACCGGTACCTGCGTAACTCTTGGACACCGTGTCGGCATTGTCGGCCCATAAGTTGCGGAAGAGGAACTCGAACTTGGGATCCTCATCCTTGAACGTCCTGCCTTCGGCCATGAGCCCCAGGCTGATGAACATTCGGTCGAGCTTGTGCCGGCCCAACATCGACTGCACAACATTCGTCCTGTCAAGGCAGTCCATGCAGTTGGACCGGACAACCGAGGTCTGGTAGGTCCGTACATCCATCTTGCCATCAACGGCCGAAGTAGCCGGGTCTGTGGCGCAAAAGTAACCCTGAGCATCCAGGACGTCCTTTAACTGGTCCAGGAGCAGCTGAGCGCGGTAAAGCTTGTTGCCCTTTGTCTCTGCGTGAAAGTCAAAGTAGATGTAATGCAGCCTGTCGAAAATGTTTTGTGAGCTCGTCGGCTCGATGGTATGGAACTTCTCGTCCGTCCGCTGATCTGCAACAGTGCGCTCTTTTGTCGACGAAGCAGACAGCCTCTGCACGACCTCCTCGTATGCCTCTTTCGCAGCCTTCTCGCGACCCTTTTGGTTCACCAGGTTGACAAGATAGTTGTCCCCGTAGATCTGAATCTGCTCACGGAAGTGAGAGGCAGCAGCAGGCAACGCAGCCTCAATGCTCTTAACCTGAAGCTTAGGCGTGTACTTGAGGGCGTTGATCTCGGCCCAAAAAGCGGGAATGCTTCCTCTGGTCTGCACGTACGAGAAGATCTGCATCTCCTTGCCGCCGCCCAGCTTGCCACTTTGCATGTCCGAGCTCCCAGCGAAGCCACCAAGGCCATCGCTGCTGTCGTTCATGATCAGCACTTGCTCCGTCTCGTTGTAATTGGCGGCGTGTCCTTCCGAGTCAAGTCCTCGGTTCAGATACCTGGTGCCTGCGCGGTAGCGCGAGCGCCTGGTGACCAAGGCCAGCGTGATGGGGTTGCTCTTAAAGTGCGTCTTGTGAATCTCCATCATGCCAAACATAACCGGCAGGATGAAAGGGTCGACTCCCTGTTGGGGTCCCGGGTTGGCGCGGGAGCCGGTGTAACGGAAGTTAATCAGGTCCGTCTGGACGAACCTGTTCCAAAAGAAGCGATCGTCGGCGCGCATCCATAGCGGGGTGTTGTTGCCGTGCTGCGACTGGCGTTGAAAGCTATTGGTGAGGTCGACCGAGTACGAAAAGTACATGGGGCTGTCTTTGATGAACGCCCTAAGGAGTGTGAGAAACCTATCCTCATCGGGATCGCGGATTTGGCGCTCGCGCAAGGGGAGAAGGTCAGTGGAGATGATGCGGTACACCATGTGGCCCTTGAGACGGCCAATCGGCTGTGCCTTTGTGATGATAATGACATATTTGTCTGCAGCAGGTAGCATGCGTTAGCACAAGGACCATGGCCGCATTGGAAGCAACATTTTATGGGTGAAGGCCGAGGTCAAGCACCTAGGCATTGTCATGGAATGGTGACGTACCAAGCCGGAGGCTGATGATGCCCAGGATGCCTGCGATGCTGGACACCCGCTGCACGCGCTTCCCGGAGAGCGCGTGGCCCTCGGTCAGGCTAATGTCGCCAGTGGGACGGTCGACGGTCAACGCCAGTGCATTGGGCGAGGACGGAGAGGTGAAAGTGTACGAATCAGGCGCCGCATGGACGTTGATGTCCCGGTACGGGAGCGACATGCTTAGATTGGACGCTGTATCCTGGGGTTCGTTCGAGGTTTGTTTACCTGAGCTGCGTTGGGTCGAATGGAAGAATACCGGAACACGGAGAACAGTTCAATGGAGCAGCGACCGACTGAACAAGCACTTGATAATGCTGTAAATAGCCGAAAGTTGCGGTGTTAATAGAAGTTTGGTGGCGGCGTGGCGGCGACGCTCGTTGACATGTGGGCGGGCGGTTGGAGGCCAGATTGTGAGACGCAGGAGGTGCTGACGGGTACATGCATTTACTACTGCAACCCAAGGCATATTGAGGTACCTGCTGTACTTGGCGTCGCTAGGGCGCGGGCTGGCAGCCTGGCACTGAGCTCTTGAAGGGCCTTTCGTCACCGTTTGCCAGGGTCGAGGGCTCTTTTACGTATACCCCACCAGAGCAGCGTGCACGGACTCTTTGGCGGCTCGAACATTCCCATCTGGCGCATTGGTTGGCGCATCGGGCATCCACCCTTCACATTCACGTGGGCTGCCCCTGGGTCGCATACTGTATATAGGTACGAAGTACTTGGCAGTACGTACCTAGTAGACAGACCGAATTCCGGCTGACATAATACAGCCAGCAGCTGCAGCGTGACCGGTATGGTAATTACGGGAACGGTTAGGCTCAGTCACCTCCATGCAGCACCTGAGACTGACGTGTGCGAGCGAGTCTGTGTTAAAGCGATAGCCCAAGCCAAGCCAAAGTCGCCCCCAGCCAGCTGCTTCTATCTTCGTTACATCCATCCATCGCCAGTACTGACGCCCGCATCCATTTGACCCTCAACAAACGGACGGAAGACAACAGCCGACCGACAATCCCTCGTTTCCGCCGTCACAGCAGCCGACCCCGATTACGACTCCGACCTGCTGCTCTACCTTGTACCACCTCGGCCGACTTTTCGCTTGGGGTTATTCCGCGTTATCGGGCCTAGATCACGATAAACGGAAGTGCCGAATCGCCACCGTCGTCGCCCTGCACCGCGCATAGCAACCCGATCTTGTGTTTTTTACTATCATACCTTTACATCCATCATGGCGTCACGAGGACCTCCCGGTGCCCGCGGCATGGGCAACAACCGCTTCGCCCAGTTCAAACTGGTATTGCTGGGTTAGTGCGCATTCCTCTTGCATCAAAGGTAGTATTTGAGAAGCAACCGCTAATACAATCTTGAATATAGGGGAGTCTGCTGTTGGCAAGGTCTGTCAAATCCAGCGGGTGGGCTGTAGAGATTCCGGGTTTTTGGCTGACTGTGATTTCGCTCCAGAGTTCTATAGTACTTCGGTTTGTCAAGGTATGTGGTTACGATGGCACCTTCGGCCTCGTCCATCTCGCACCTCGTTTTGATTCGGCACCGAGATGTCTAACGTGTTTATATCCTACCCACCAACAGGATCAGTTTGACTCTTACCGAGAATCCACCATCGGAGCCGCCTTCTTAACACAGACCATCTCGCTCGACGAGAACACCACGGTCAAGTTCGAGATATGGGACACCGCTGGTCAGGAGAGATACAAGTCTCTGGCTCCCATGTACTACCGGAACGCAAATTGCGCAGTTGTAGTATACGACATCACACAATCCGTACGCATACATGGTCGCTCTCCTGAGGGCCCCGGCCCAATGTGACATGCAACATGCTAACTTTGGCGGACATGGACAGGCATCCCTGGACAAGGCGAAAGCTTGGGTCAAGGAGCTCCAGCGACAAGCCAACGAAAATATCATCATCGCTCTCGCGGGCAACAAGCTCGACTTGGTGACTGAACAGCCTGACAAGCGGGCGGTGTCCACGGCCGACGCCGAGGCCTACGCCAGGGAAGCTGGCCTATTGTTTTTCGAGACCTCGGCAAAGACATCCGAGAACGTTCGCGACCTGTTCACTGCCATCGCCAAGAAGCTTCCCCTGGATCAGGCCGGACCCAGGCACGCCAGGCCAGGACGGGGCGCCGGTGTCAGCCTAAATCCACCCGAGGGTGCCAACACGCAGACCAACGGGTCTTGTGCGTGCTGAAGAAGTGCGAAGTGCCAGCGTTGTTTTTGGTTCCCTTTGAGTGATACCCGTAGTAGGGTACGGAAGGGGCGGTGGAGGGCTTTTCGGCACCCCGTGGTACTACATTTTGCCTCAGGCCGGGATTTATCCGCTTCAAGGCTTTCTGAATTGGCAAAAACTCTTGAAAACATCCAGCAGAAAACATGGACCGTGTGCGCTGCCGAGGAAATGATGTAGGTGCTGGGGTGGATGACGCGTGATCAAGACACGTGTATTCTCAAGGGTGTCTCCTAACAGCTTGGTCTTCTTAAACTGCCTCCTTTTTTAATAGCCTTTCTTGGTTTCTTTTCTATTTTCCCGCATTCACTAAACGTGTTATTTTCTCTTTTTTTGGCGCCGGTTTTGAATGGCTGGGGCTCCGTAGAATGATCTTTTTTGTTGGGCAGCATCACTGGATGGAAAGCCGTCGAGATACCGATATTATTACTTACTGTACACATCAGCTACCAAGTACCAAGGGAAGCTACAGTGTGTTGCAAATGAGCCTTGCGACGGACCAAATAACGCTCTGGGCTCTGCTAGTCTACCTACCTACCTAGGTATATATCCCATCTGTTGCACGTGCCCAGGGCAGCTGGAAAGCGAGGCAATCGCATCGCGGCTGGCCACACTTTTTCGGTAATAATACCTCAACATAGAAGACAATGCTTTAAATATCAGCCGATTGAAAATGGGATTTTCCGTTTCCATACCAGGCAGATTTACTTCCTACTGTCTGCTTTGTAGTGGTTGATAATGACGTCGCGCCTGTTTTGGGCTCGGGGTGGTTTTGGTGCTGTATCCCTGTTGTTTTGCTTTGCTGTTGGCCAGAAATAGCCGAGGATTTTCCGTCCACTCAGTAGCGTGCTCTGTGTGCTCCGTACCTAACCAAGACTGACGATTTTGAAAGCCGCTCGGAATTTGTCACTCTGAATTTGATCCTCCCCAACCACCATCATAGTGTCGCAACCGCCCATCAAACTCCTCCATGTTGCGGTCTTCGATCAGATCCGTCAGAGGGCCCGGTGCCAGGCAGTTTGCCGCCGTCGCTGGTCGCCAATGGCAGTCTGCGCCTGCTCTGGCCGTTGGTAGGGTACGTATCCTGCTGGAGCTCCTCCAGCTCCGTCCAACTGCCTCCAGACACGCGCCGTCGCCGTCGATGGATCAAGCCAGCCCGCTAACTCGCATGTTTTTTACGCGCCGAATGTAGCGATTCTACGCCGACGACAAAAAGCTAGCGTCCGATGTCCCCCAGCCTGTCGTCTTACCCGTCTCGGAAACAAGGACAGCGGCATCGAGCACGCCTCCTCCTCCAGTCATCCCGACGAGCGTCAAAGATGCCCAGATCCCGCCCGAGAATGTGCCGCTCACACCACCCGAGCCACCCAAAGAGCCTGCGGCAGTACCGCCCCCGCCGCCCACACCCCCGCCTCGCAAGCGAGGCTTCTTCCGTCGCCTGCGCAGCTACGTCCTGACCATGTCGATCCTGGGCGTACTTGCGTTTGGCGGCGGCGTGTGGTACTCGCGCATCAACGACAACTTCCACGACTTCTTCACCGAGTACATTCCCTACGGAGAGCAGGCCGTCCTGTACCTTGAGGAGTTGGACTTCCGCAAGCGCTTCCCCACCATCGCCGGGCAGCAGCGTGGCCCTAGGGCTAGGGACCCCGATGGCAGCGTCAAGATACCCGCCCAGAGCGGTGCATCGTGGCGCGTCGCCGACACCCAGCCGCCCGCAAAGCGCGAGTCGAGCGCCATCAACGATGCCAAGAACGTCGCGGTTGTTGATAAGGCCAAGGAGCCGGTGGCTGCCGAGCCTGTGGTCACTGCTGAGGCCGTCGAGCCGGTACAGAAGGCCAAATCCAAGCCGAAGCGAAAGGCGTCGATCTCGACTGCTCCTCCTGTGGCTGCTGAGCCCATCATCGCCACAGAGCTTGCTACCCCGGCTGCCCAAACCCCAGTGCAGGCCTTCAAGGCGCCAGAGGTGGACGAGCCGTCGCGCTGGCCCCCGGCTTCCCCTATTGACCCGCTCGCAGTTCCCGATGCGACCGAGCCTGTAGTCCAGGACCTAGTTCACATGCTGAACGACATCATTACTGTCATCAACGCCGACGGCGCCAACGACAAGTATGGCTCGACTATCGGCAAGGCCAAGCAGGAAGCCAACCAACTCGGCCAGAAGATCAAGGCGATAAAGGCTGCTGTTGAGGAGGAGGCCGCCAAGAAGGTCAAGGAGAACATTGACAGGATAGAGACCAACGCCAACGAACTGATCCAGCGCATTGAGTCTCACATGGCTGCGCAGGAACAGCGCTGGCGTCATGAGTTTGAGGAGGAGATGGTCCACGTGCACGAGGTTATGGGTGAGCGGCTGAAGAACATGACTGAGCGTGAAAGGCAGATCGCCGAGCAGAAGCTGGAGAACAGCCTTCTGCAGCAGGCGGTTGACCTCCAGCGCAAGTTCACCGATGAGATACGACAGCGCGTCGAGGCCGAGCGCGAGGGTCGCCTCGGGCAGCTCGATGCGCTCACGAACGCCGTCAAGGAGCTCGACACCCTGACGACGGGCTGGAGCGATGCGATCTGGGAGACCAAGCGCACGCAGCAGCTGCACGTGGCTGTCGAGGCCGTCCGTGCCAGCCTTGACTCTGGCGCATCCTCTACCGGCATTGTTGCCCCGCGGCCTTTTATCCGTGAACTTGTAGCGCTGAAGGAGATTGCGGCCGGCGACCCCGTCGTTGACGCAGCCATCGCGTCCATCAACCCTTCAGCATACCAGCATGGCATTCCAACCAAGGCCGAGCTGATCGATCGCTTCCGTCGCGTGGCTGACGAGGTCCGCAAGGCGGCGCTCCTGCCAGCTGACGCGGGCGTCGCATCACACGCCGGCAGCCTGGTTCTCAGCAAGATCATGTTCCGCAAGAAGCCAGGACACGGTGTTGTGGCTGACCCGGATGGCGACGACGCCGAAAGCGTGCTCGCGCGCGCCCAAGCTTTCCTTGAGGAGGGCAACTTGGACGGTGCTGCGCGTGAGGTGAACGGGCTGCAGGGCTGGGCCAAGACATTGAGCCGGGACTGGCTGGGTGAGGTCAGGAAGGTTTTGGAGGTTCAGCAGGCGCTTGATGTGAGTTTCGCCCTCCTTTTCACTGAACATCAGCTTTGCTCGAGCATCTGGAGACTGACAAACCATAATAGGTTATCCAAACTGAGGCCAGGTTACAGAGCTTGAAGGTTGAATCGTAGTCATCCCCGATTTGGGATCAACGCCCAACCTACGCAGCAACCCATACACTTTCCTGTTTTCATTTGTCCATTTTGACCGCAACTGCATATGTATTCAAGAATGTTTCGGTATTTTTCCTTTTTTTATTCCCTTTGCGCCTAAACTGACGGAAGAGAACAGACAGCCAAGGCTCACAACCTTGTGACCGAGGATGGTTTGTCTTTCTTCCGTGTGTACGAATGCAAGGGCTGAGAGGCAGAGGAGAATTAGAAATACGAAAGATACAAGAAAAACGGATGGTAATAGAGACACGGTCAGCAAGTTTTGTTTACTCGTTTGAATTGGTGTTGCAGCTTGCAACATGGTGAATATTCATGAACAAACAGCACAACCGATTTTTTTTTTCATTTTCCACCTGAACTTTTGGTGTTTTGTACCGCGGGAGAGATCGAATGAGAGAGGTGGTAGCTGCCACCTTTGGACCGCGGATTCTCGTCCTGCTTTCTCGCTCAACCTCATGCGTCTGCTTTGAGAGCATAATCTCGTTCATGGATCTTTGGAACGTCACATCATAAACTCAGTCTTTGGACAAGGCAAGTTGCCGGTTCGCCATGAGGGGCACGATTCTCTTTGAAATCATCTGTTATCTACACCCAGGTCAGACACGGTCGGCATGCACCCTTCTCCATTCTTTCCTCCGTCGAGGGCAGCATGCACAAGATCGACGAAGGTTTCCAGTCTTGGGTGAAAGATGAGGTCGCTTACGAGCAGCCTATCAACCACAGTCACGCCAGAGAGTCCCATTGGGGTAATCCTGTGATTTCATCAATTATATTTTGCCAGTTGTTCGTGGTCAACTGTGACTAGACTCTAGTCAGTCTGCCCAAGATAAAGCCTCCAAAAGTTCTGCCACTGCCGCTTCGCTTGAGCTCGGCCTATCGCCGTCGGGCAGGCCCCTTTCACCGAAGAGTCTGCTTCCGTGAGAGTCAGGCTGGTGAACCCGCTAAGGCAGGCTGTTGCTGCCGCCTCTGCTGCCGCTTCCACTGCCGTGGAACACATTTGGGAGGCCAGTGGTCGCCGATAGTCACAGGCGGTCACCGACGTGACGGTACCCAGGGTGCTTTACCACAGCGGGGATATTCCGGCTGCGCGTCACTGTGGCTGCGAGTCTCCCCAGGTTTAATGATGGGAGCGCAGCGGATGCAGTCATCGACACCGGTGGACGAATGGACGCGTAAGCTGTTAGGGCGACGGGGTGGCCAAGTATAAATAAAAGTGATTGTTGCGCATTTGAGGGACAAAATGGGTCTTGCGGCACCCTTCTTGTCCTCGTCGTGAGGGCACCGGTTCGCCTCATCTTACTGTGTATTCTGGGTTTTCCCATAGCTGGAAAGGAGGAAGAGAAGGGACAGGGGCACAGGAGCGAACGAGCGATTTGGGGGATACACAAGTCAAGGGAAGGGAACGTGTCTGTCCCTTCCGGCCCTTTCTACCCTACCAAGGACGTTCAACAAGTGGTTGAAAGGGCCGTACGGTTACAACGGATATCGACGCCTGGTGACATCAAAAGGGGCTTTGCTTCTTCAGGCTCATCGCACAGCAGCCCATCCATCACCTGAGACCCAACAGCCTCCTCTCCCAACCATGTCACAAAGAGTCGGCCCATCGCAGAAGAGGCAACAGATCAGGCAACAGAATATGGAAATTTCCATGCGCCCACGAAGCCTTGCATTTACGCCCTGCCACCAGATTCCGTGCCTATTCAGGCGGTGTAAGTCTATCGTGTGTTTTGTTTCCTTCTCCTGTTGGAAAGGTCACGAGAGGCTCGTAGGACAGAGGCGTCGCCAGGCTTTTGACTCGTTGCACACAAGAGATAGGGCAAGGAGCAAAACCTCCCCCTTTGCCTCATGCAGCAGGAGAAAGCCACTGCAGACAGCTCTCAATTTCGTCGGTCTGCAAGAGAGCAATTGAAGGAACTTGATGTTGCACCCGCTCTCACTTCCGCAGCGACTGCTGTTTTTTTTTTTTTTCTTTTTTTTTCCCGAATGTCTTACGCGCGTAAGTATGCCTTACCTTTCCCTAGGCTACCTCTTGGACTTGTGTTCTTTTGCCCGTACCCACGAACGGCTGTTGATGTGTTTGAGTGAGGGCGAACCAATGGCCAAAGCACCATCGGACCCTACCGGCTGTCTCCGTCTTGTCACTTGATACTCCCCTTGACTCTGTGCTTGTTGTATGTTCCTATTGGGTTTCATGATAAGATAGCTACGCGAGAAAGGGGCCTCGGGTTTAAGGCTCTGGCCTGGGCTCTCTCGGTGTGGCGGACTTTCACCCGGCTCTTACACGTCACGACTCTTCATCCGACCACTTTCGTACCGTACGCGGCTCTTCTTGCCTGACCATAGATGCCGACAAATCGATGCCGTGCTTACTAAGGGGCGTGGCCAGCCGGTGTGCATTTGGTGCTCTTTCCTGTCCCTTCCACAGCCTTGGGGGACAAAGGCACCGGCCAAGCCCGACAGACCGCCGCATCTGCCCAACCCTCTGGACGCTGCTGGACTACGAGGACAAAGGGGTGCGTGCTCCAATGCACCGAAAGGTGGACGGAGCCGTGCAGAGCCACGAAGGACTCGCGCGGTCGTCTGCGCACAAAGATTTTGCCCCCTCCGCGTACCTTGCTTAGGCATCGTTCCCTGGCCAGCGTCCAGAAAAGCGCCTCCTCCCAGCTGGCAGTCGTTGCACATATCTTCTTTTCCTGTGTCTCTCCTGAACTGGAAAGGTGCAAGGGCCCGGGGCTCCTCTATCCGGGCTCTGATACGGCTGTGTGTACAGAGTTGGTACATGCCAGGAAGACAGATTACTTAAGCTATTCACCTCCGGAGAGATGGATGGACGAGAAAAGGTTACCGGAGATAATGACGAATGCTGCTGTTGATGGTACAGAGGTATCGAGAGAGATGGAAGGGGAAAAAGCCGTGATAGGAGGGGATCTTGTGAGGCAACCAGGCCTTTGGGTTCTTGTTGGGTGTGCAGAACGAGGTCGAGTTGGGTCTTGTGTTGCGCATTGGAGCGCTGATAGAGAAAGACGATAGCCAGGTAGGTAAGGTATATAAAGATGTGAGAGCGAGGTGAGTTCAGGGTGATTCCACCTTCCTCCGACGGATCTTGAGTGGTTCTGCCAACCTGCCTTCTTTCTATCGACCTCCACACCTCCAAAGCATCTTGTTCTTTCGCAATCTCGAGACAAAACACACACAAGGCACACATCAAGCAAAAGGTAGGTATTTGCGGCGTTGCTCTCTGACAACCTTATCACACATCACTGAAGGTCACTACCCTTTTAAAGATCTTGCTCTTTCACCTTTCACAAATAATCAGACTTCTCTCATATCCCGCTGATTTTCGTCTCTCAGTAACAGCTTCGCCGACGCTTTCCAATCCGTTCACCCACCCACATCTATCCCCAAATCCACCGATCAACCAGTACCATAGAAAGCCAAGGCAACAACAATACACCACAAACATATTCCGCTATCAGGAATCGAAGCAAAAAGAAGACAACACCGCAACCAATATGCGTTCCCTCCTGCCAGCAACCACCATCCTCTTCCTCATGGAGCTCATCCAGCCAGCCCTCGGCCAGGCCGGCGTCGTGACCCCGCCCTCGCTCTCGCTGCCCGAGGACGAGCGGGCCTTTGGCTTCACGCGCTCCGCCTTCCCGGTCCCGGCCTCCAAGACGCAGCAGCGGTACTCCCAGCACCAGCACCAGCACCAGCAGCACCAGCAGCAGCGGGGCGTCAAGGTTAAGCACCGCCAGCGTGCCCCTGCCGTCGCGCAGCCCGCCACCATCATCAACTACGACATCGAGGAGGACCTGAGCCTGGTGACGAGGGGGTTCGGCGCGCACCGCCGCGCCGCCAAGAGCCCCGTCGGCGACGGCCAGAAGCAGCAGCAGCAACTCGTCGCCGCCGCATCGTCATCGTCCCCCTCGTCGTCTTCGGTCTGCGGCACAGACGAGGGCGCGGGTGGCTGCGGCGAAACCGGCCAGCATCAACAACAACACCAGCATCATAGCCAGCACAATCAGCACGTCCGGAAAGAGGCCACCGGAACCGTCGAGGCCGCCGATGCCATGGACAGTAGCAGCAGCGGCAGCAGCGGCAGCAGCATCGTCATCATTCACAGAGACATCGCCAAGGCTGCCGCCGCGGCGTACGTGAACCAGACTGGCGCCGCGTACGGGTGCTGCCCGGCCGACTGGGCCTTTGAACTTTCCCGGCTTCTGAAGATGGCGAGCATCTGAGGCCGCGGCCAAGAGCAAGCGGACATGCCTGGCCGTCAAGTGGGTTGATGAAGCTCCCGATGAGGACGGCTCTGTTGGTGTTGTGTTTGACGGGATGTTGGGCCAATCACCTCTTTGT
>JASAOQ010000317.1:0-16853 GCA_031306065.1 Pseudopyricularia cyperi | reverse complement strand
CCCCCCCATAGACAGCCTCGAGGAGTAAACCCACCAAAAAGGGACAACAAAGCAAACCCGCCTAGGACACTTCATCATGTCCAAAGTCGAAATGGCGGATGAGAAGGGGGGCGTCGCCACCGACGCTGCCACCCCTCCCACCTACGGATCCTCCGTCGAGGCCAACACGCGCACCGGCGTCGATGGCCGTGAGGAGAACTTCTACACCCGCAACGGTCTCAACTTTGAGTCGTTCAAGTGCCGCAGCTATGGCCAGGGTCTCGTCGAGCTTGACCGCTCGATGAAGAAGCGCCACCTGCATATGATTGCCATTGGTATGTCTCTCCCAAGACCCTGATTTTCATTTTATAACATACACGGGTGTGGGAGAAGACAAGATCTCTAACTTCTTGATCACGATATTAGGTGGTTCCATCGGTGCTGGTTTCTTCGTCGGCTCTGGCAGCGCCTTTGCCAAGGGTGGTCCCGGTTCCGTCTTGATCGACTTCGCCATCATCGGTGTGATGATGTTCAACGTCGTCTACGCTCTTGGTGAACTCGCTGTCATGTACCCCGTCTCCGGTGGCTTCTACACCTACTCCGTCCGTTTCATCGACCCTTCGTGGGGTTTCGCCATGGGTTGGAACTACGTTTTCCAGGTAAGACTCGGATGCCGGCCGCGTAAAGGGAGATGAGAAGATGTCCTGAATCTGTGCGCGCTAACCTAATCCTCATTTGCCATTTTAGTGGGCTGTCGTCCTGCCTCTCGAACTTACTGTCTGCGGTCTGACCTTGAATTACTGGGAAGGCACAAAGGGAATCTCCCTTGCCGTCTGGATCACCATCTTTTGGGTCATTATCGTCTTCATCAACGTCTTCGGCACCCTTGGTTACGCCGAGGAGGAGTTCTGGTCATCGTGCCTTAAGCTCTCTGCGATCGGTAAGTCGAAATCTAGAGATCATGTCGGGCTTTTGTCTAAATTTACCGCCACCCCCGATATATAACTAACCAAACTTTTTTTGTTTCCAGTCATCTTCATGATAATTGCCTTCGTTCTCGTGCTCGGAGGTGGCCCCGCCGGTGGCAAGTACGACTCTTACCACGGAGCCAGGTACTGGTACGAACCGGGCGCTTTCCAAAACGGCTTCAAGGGCTTCTGCGCCGTCTTCGTCACCGCTGCCTTCTCCTTCTCCGGAACCGAGCTGGTCGGTCTCGCGGCCGCCGAGTCCTCGAACCCCGTCAAGGCCCTCCCCGGTGCCATCAAGCAGGTCTTCTGGCGTATCACGCTCTTCTACATCCTCGGCCTCTTCTTTGTCGGTCTCCTCGTCTCCTCCACCGACGACAGGCTCCTGAGCTCCAACCCTTACGCCGAGGGTACCTCGCCCTTCGTCATCGCGGGCCTGGACGCCGGCCTCTACGGATTCGACCACTTCATGAACGTCATCATCCTGGTTTCCGTCCTGTCCATCGGCACCTCGTGCGTCTACGGCGGCTCGCGTACCCTCACCGCCCTCGCCCAGCAGGGCTACGCCCCAAAGCTCTTCACCTACGTCGACAAGTCCGGTCGGCCCCTGCCTTCGGTCGCTGTCATCGTCCTTTGCGGTGCTCTAGGTTACCTTAACCTGAACGAGGACGCCGAGGTCGTTTTCAACTGGCTTCTGTCCCTTTCCGGTTTGGCCGCCCTCTTCACCTGGGGTTCCATCTGCCTGGCCCACATCCGCTTCCGCGCGGCCTGGAAGGCCCAGGGCCACACCCTCGACGAGATCCCATTCCAGGCCGCCCTCGGCGTCACCGGTTCGTGGATCGGTCTCGTCCTCTGCGGCCTTGTCCTGTTGGCTACTGTGAGTTTGAACCCAAATACACATCTCTTCCATCAGGGATGCATCCCCATAAGCTTTTGCCATATCATTTTTTTTGCTGACCAAGCCTTCTTTTTTCCCCCCTTCATAGTTCTACTCCGCCCTGTTCCCCTACAACCAGGACGGCGTCGGCACCGTCAAGTCCTTCTTCGCCGACTGGCTCAGCGTCCCCGTCGTCCTGTTCTTCTGGGCTTGCGGCTGGCTCTGGAAGCGCGAGGGCCGCCTCCCCTTGTCCAAGATCGACGTCGACACAGGCCGCCGCGAGCACGACTGGGACACGATCAACGCCTACAAGGCTCAGGTCGCCGCCATGCCCACGTGGAAGCGCATCATGAAGAGGATCTTCTAAGAAGCTACCTCCCTTCTTAGCGGAAAACACTCCCATCGTCCATAGCACTTTCCTTTCTAACATTCGCGGATGGAAAGGGCTGGGTGCTTGGGGACATTTGCTTATGCCTTCATTCCCCAAATAAGGCGGTGGGATGTGATCTTGTGGTTCCTTGTCCCTGTATAGATAATAATCTTTCTCTCCGGCGGGCTGAAAAGCGCAAAGGATCTTTTGTCTTCTAAAGTCTCTTGATATACCACCAAATACCAGTTCTAAGTCTCGGTGTAGATTAAGTGATGACGTTTGTTATACGACTGAAGTTTTGTCTGGCATTTACTTGACTTGATGAGATTCGTATGTAACAGTGGGTTACTAACAAGAAAAATCGAATTGAAAAAAGAAAAAAAAAAATCAAAGCGAAAGTTTTTGGTGTTCAAAAAGTCGTACGAAGCAGATTCTTATGTAAATATCTCGAGACATTGAGATATTCTAGTAAACTCGCTTGTATTGTTCGGGCCGTAGAATGAATATATTGAACGTCGAAGCAAATACAATATTTTGCTTACACGGGTTTGCGGCGGTCTTATAAGGACTGAACCTACATACCTAGACTAGGTATGTACCTCACTATCTACAAACTAGATCTAAGTTGAATTGTGGCCATTGCAAACAGAGACACAAAATGGATGTGATCCGCGTTACACTCGGCGGTATGGGACTAGATGTCACGATTCGTGATTTTATACTACTACTATCTACCCAAGTATCTACCCGAGGTCAACTAAGCAACCTCGTCATCTGACAAAGGAAAAAAGAAGCTACCTGCTGGTTTGTACCGAATAAAAACGCGCCCCGTTGTGGACCACCACAGGCTGCACGTTGCAGCCACGAAGGAATCTGCGGGCAGCAGCAGAAGCACCCCTTGCTATCCGAATCTCCCAACCCAATCTCCGCAGAAGAGAAACAAAGCGGCCACTGGTGTTGAACCAAAAGTCCACCTCGTGTCCTCCTGCGTCGTCTACCACGACACCTACTTACGCTTCGTCCCCATACTCTGTTCTCCTTCACTTTCAAACTTGAGAGCCCACTCACCTGAGCCGCTGTTAGGGGCCAAGGCCCTTGCACGCATTCGCGTGCTAGCAAACGTCATTGCGCTTTCTCGGCCGAGCTGTCGCCAGCTGTATCGCGCGCGCCCTGGTGCTCCATCGCCTTGTGGCCGTTGGTACCCAGGACACCGTTGCCGGGTGCGGTTACATCGTCGCTCCGGAGGTAAGCAGCAAAAGCCCTGCTCTCGAGGTCGCCCTTGACGGCATCAGGGTCCTTCTTGGCCAGTCGTCTGCGGAACCACACACGCTTGGCCCACTTCCAGGCCTCGGCTCCTGTGAAGAAGAGGACGAGCTCGACGGCGACAATGGCCCATTCCCACGTGATTCCATCGTGCTTGAACACTTCGTGGTTGACCACGGGGATATACATGGTCGGGAAAATGGTCACGAAGCCGATAACGATTGCCCAAAACAGGAAGCGGTTTTTCCAAACGTCCCGAACCCAACGGGTCCAGATGGAGCCGTCGCCGCCCCTCAGGTTAAAGAAGGACCGGCGGGGGTGGACAACTTGCCAAGCCAGAAACAGGGCGAACCAGGTAAGGCATGCGAATGTAGTCGCTCTCGCCCGGAACACCAGTTCACACTCGGGAGAAAAGTGGTTGTTGCAGTTGTCACCCAATTGACCGTCGCCGAATCCGTAGACGACGAGTACGAATGCGGACAGACAGCATGCCGACATCCAAAGTCCGTACACGGCCATATCTATCAGGAGTTCAGGGGTAAAAACACCAACTTTGAGCTAATGGCACACCATCGTTAGTGAAAAAGCCACATTGCAAGGTGTGTTCAGCACCATACAGGTCAAACTTACATCCTGGGGTGGCCGCGTAAGAATATCAGGAGACGCCAATTCGAATCCGAGACCCATGTCAGGCAAGCCAGAGGTGACCATGATGATCCAAAGGACTTCTACCGGGGCGAGAGGGAAGACTGAAATGCCGGTTGAGTCCTTGAACACTAGACCGACGAGCAAGGTAAACGCCTGCGCAATGTTTTCGGCCAGAACGTGAAGAATGAACTTCTGAATGTTATCAAACATACGCCGGCCTGTTTTGGACACGAAACGGAACAGGTTAGCAAAGGAATAATCGATGCAGCCTCTAAGGGGGGTGACGGCGAAATTTCGTCGATGGTTGCTAGCAGGCAATCATTACCTTCTTCCACTGCATTCAGAATGGATGCAAAGTTGTCATCGGTCAGGACAATATCGGCAGCCTCCTTGGCAACATCGGATCCAGCCTGGCCCATAGCAATACCCACGTCGGCGCTCTTCAGCGACGGCGAGTCGTTGACTCCGTCACCGGTCATGGCAACAAACTTGTTTCGACGGTGAAGAGCGCTGATCATGCGAACCTTGGTGTTTGGTGCACACCTTGCGACGACGAGGGGAAGAGTTGGCAGCGCATCAACCTCGTCATCAGTGAGCTTGTCGAAATCGTGCGCAGTCATGACCATGGTTTTGGCTATCTGTGCAGGCACTTCGGCCATGCGCGTCTTGGGCAAGATGCCCACCTCTATGGCAATGGCGCGAGCAGTCTCTGGATGGTCGCCGGTAAGCATGTGCACGGAAATTCCCGCTTGCTGACACTGGCGCACACTCTCGGCCGACTCTGGACGTGGGGGGTCGTAGAGTCCAATGAGACCGCGGAAAGTGAGGCTGGCCTCAAACTCGTCTCTCTCTGGCTGTTCCTTTTCGCTGAGTTGACGAACGTTTTCACGGCTTGCAAAAGCGAGGACACGGAGACCCAGGCGCGCCATTGCCTCCATGTTCTTCATGATGTCGGCGACGTGGTTGTCGGTGATTGGAACGACTTGTGTCTTGCCGTCTTGAGCGCCTCCAATGGCGATGGTCTCGCAGGACGATATCACACGCTCGACGGCGCCCTTGGTGAAGACGTGGAGATCGTGGCTGGCTATGTGCTCAAAGATGACCGACATCTTCTTTGTGTCCGAATCGAATGGGAACTCGGTCACCTGGCGCCACTCGGGGGCTTCCCCACCCGCAAGACGCAGCCTGTTCCAGTTGAACCTCGAGACGAAGACCTGGATAGCAATTTCGGTGGGATCACCACGGGCATGCCACTCGTCTCCCGTCTTGTGCACGTTGGCCAGGTTGGCGAGCGATGCAATGTTCAAGTAGGTTCGCAAAGTCCCATCCTCGGTTGCGTTGGCAACGTCGAACTCCTGGCTGTTGTCATGCCCCTCCTGGGGGTCGATGTCTTTGGGTTCCTGTGGGTTCAAGGTCAAGGTTCCGACAGTGGGGTTGAAAGGTTCACTGGTTGTGCCCACGTTGTAGGTGCCTTTGCCTGGTACCCAAGCTCTCCTGACCACCATCTTGCCTTGAGTGAGAGTACCTGTCTTGTCGGAACAAATGTCTGGGAGGTGTTAGTGGCCATCTTAGGTTTTCCAGGGCTGGAACTGACCGACTTACTGGTCACGCCGCCGAGGGCTTCCAAGCTCTTGAGGTTGCGGACAATAACATGGCGCTGTACCATGCGCTTTGTGCCGGCCGCCATGGTAATTGTAAGGACCACCACCAGGGACGCAGGCAACATACTGACACCAGTGGCCACGGCGTAGATAATGACTTCCTGTCGCGGTCTAAAGAAGTTTGCTGCCAATACAATAATGGTGCAAACGATGGCCACGAAAAACAAAAAGACGGCGAGCTGAGCAAGTTTACGCTGGAGGGGCGTACCAACGTTGACGCCGAGGAAACGACCAACCATGTCGGAAAAGGTAAGAGTCCATGCTTGGGCGTGGCGTAGGGGAGAGGCAGAGCCGTCGGGCTTCCGCTTAACGGGGCGGCGCTTGGATTTTTTATCGCGGAGTGCTGCTGCAATCATGCCGATTTCGGTGGCCAGTCCAGTAGCAAACACAATACCGCGGGCGCGTCCTTTGGTTACGGTGGAGGAGCTAAAGGCAACGTTGAGACGGTCGCCAGGACCGGTCTCGTCATCAAAGACCCGGTCAACCTCCTTTCGGACGGGCAGAGACTCCCCGGTGAGCAGGGCCTCGTCGGTTTCAAAGTTGACAGCTTCAATCAGTCTATAGAGAATTTACGACGTCAGCGGTGGGTAAGGGGAGGTGGGGGGCAAAAAGGAAGGCTATTTGGTTTAATTGAATTAAGCATATGGCAGGTACGGGTAGGTAGGTACGTACCTGGTGTCGGCCGGGATGGTATCACCCGTCTTCAGCTCAACCATGTCGCCAGGGACAATCTCAGCGGTTGGAATGGTGATGTTGGCACCGTTCCGGATCACGCGAGCGGTGGGCGAGCTGAGGGAGCGGAGGGAATCGAGCGTTTTGGCGGCCTTGAACTCCTGCCAGAAGCCAACGACGATGTTGAGCAAGATGACTGCACCAATGACGGCGCCCTCTATCCATGACGATATGCCAAAACTGGCACCCATGGATAGGATCAAGACCTGCGATGGACGAATGAGCAATTCCAACATGCTTACAAAGTACACGGTCCTCACTTGGAGAGCATCGGGGGTACTACTAGAGTCATGGCATTTGCGATCTGGGCAACAAAGATCTTGAGGGGCGAGACGCCCTGGCCCTCGCCAAAGTCGTTGTTGCCGTACTGCTCCAGGCGCGTACGGGCCTCTTCGGTGGTGAGGCCATCGTCGGTGTTGCCGCGGATCTCGTCGAGAAATTGGGCAACGGAGAGGGCGTGGATTGGGCGTGACAATGGTTCATTGGCCTGGCCCGAGACGCGGACCACGGCGTCTTCGTTTTGTTTCTTGCGGCCCATTGTGGGAGGCTGAAGGGCAGTCTGCTGTCTTTGTTTTTATCTCGTCCTTCTTTTTGTTTTCTCCTTGCTGTTGAAAACAACAGATCGATACTTGCAGAGGGACTGATTGCAAAGTCAGTCTTGTATGAGGATGAGGAGAAGAGATGAAAGGTTTCCCATGCGCAGGTTTATCAGGCTGAGGCTCGATTTATGGCGATGTGGTTTTGGGGGGGGGGTGGATTCCTGATCACCCACACAATGGATCCTGGTTGTATTTTCCTTGGCGGCCTGGGATCGTCTTGACAAGGCAAAGTCAGCCAGGCTTGTGATCCGTGCGTGTACTGTCCAAAACGCTTGGCAGGTGGCGCGCCAATATCGGCAACAATTTACATAGTCTCGATAGTACAGCGCAAGGATCTCAGGTCAAACTATTTTCTTTTATGTTTTTCACTCTTATTTTCTTATTATTTTCATCCTGTCTCATTCCCTGACTCTCGGGGGGTAGGAGGGGACGTCATGGATTATCGCGGGGCTGCTATTGGGCATTTTCCAACTCTTCCAGCCTCAAAGCCAAGCAACAGAAATTTTCGTCCCGGACTTGGCATATCAGATATTGAAGCAGCCAAGCCAGTGCTCAGACTTTGATTCGAATGGAGATCCTCTCTGTAAATACCACTCACAGCTGATACCCTCATACCGTATCACTATACTCGGTGGTACAGTAGCTGAGTAGATGCAAGCTAACGAGGGACTTTTTTTTGCCCCTCGTAGACTCAAAGGCGGTGGAACATACGACGTGTGTACTATGTAAATCGCTCCTTCCCCACGACGTCATTTCATGGGCCGTGAGGAGAAAGAAGTTACGGTGTATCTGCCCTTATCGCCACCCCGGTCCTCAACGGTTAAACGGCTGCCGCTCTAACCGTTGCCCAGCGCTTACCTAAGGCACTGCACGCCAGTGGAACGCCTCCCGCACAAGCTTGCGCAAAGCAATCTTGTCCCGTTTGCCAATGCTTGGTAGAGCCCGCCCGCGCAGTGCGTCTTGTCTAGGTGGGAATAAGAGGTTGGAACAAAGGTTCTGACCGTCATTGCTATGGATGTTTCATATAAGTCTCAATGACACCACGCCTGACAGGACGCCTCACTTGCCGCGCTCCTTGGGACTTTCTCCCGAGCTACTCGACGCGTCCGTCGTGTCCCTCCCGCTCGTCCTGCCCCTGGCCGGCGCCTCCGCAGACGCCGACTCCCCACTCGCCCCCTCCTTGGTCACCGCCATCATGGCGCCGTCGCCGTCGCCGTCGCCTACCCTGTCCGGGTTACCGTCCAGGCCCTCCTCCTCCTCCAGCGCCCTGTCCCGCGTACTGGCGTCCGGGTCCATGAGCGCCCCCGGCGCGTACGGGTGCTTGCCCTCGTCCCGCCTCTGCGGCGGGATCAGCATGTCGAACCAGCGCGGCGCCACGAAGCCTAGCACCGCTATCACCAGCACCACGTGTCCCGTGAAGAAGCCAAAGATGTGCAGCGGGTCGACCTTGAGCTCGTGGAAGGTCGGGTAGCTGAAGCCGTAGACGATGGCCAGGATCGGGCCCGACACGTACCGCAGCATCGGCGCCCAGAAGATCGGGATCGCCCAGTTCTTGCCCTGCGCCACGATGATGTTGAGGTCCTTGGTGAGTTGGTGGCCCTGGTGTTGGCAAAGGAAGCTTTCGTGTCAGCAATGGCTCGCATTCCATGGATACATACCTTGTCCCTTGTAAAAAAAATCACACCGGTCCCCCCACAAAGGCACTTACCGAGTAGAATGCAACATAGTAGAAACGTTGCGAAAACACGCTTTTCCCAAACATCCTCGGCACGACCGTGTCGGGCACTTTGCCCAAAAACACGGATGCCGCTGCAAAGATAATGTAGACGCCAAAGCCGACGCCCGCACCAATCTCGGCCCTGCTCGCGATGCCTGCCGCGACACCAAACACCAGACCCCCGAAATAACCCAAGTTGTAGAGGAGGAACGACCTGGTTCCGACCTGGCCCGCGACGTCCCGCCAGCGGTACAGTGACGTCGACGTGGTGCATTCGGCAAACACGACAAACACCAAAGCTACGTCGCTAATCCACTTATCGACGCCACTGAGGAGGTAGTAGCCGAACTCGGTGCAGTACGGCAGCGACAGCAGGAACGAGAGGATGGTCAGCGACGACACCACGACGGGCCTGGGCAGTTTGATGCCCGAATCCATAACCAACGTCACCACGGCATCCAGCATCGCAAAGGCGGAACTGAATCCCAGAACCATGAGCGTGAAAAAGAGCGCGATGGCCCAGAAGTTGGCGCCGGGCATCTGCTCCACCGCCGCCGGCAGCGTCAGGAAGCCGATGGTGAAGCCGCCGATCGGCTCGGCCCCAGGCTCCGGGAACATCCTCAGAAACCCGACCACGCCGAAGACGGCAAAGGCCGCCGTGCACTCAAAGACCATGTTGCTGAGGATGATGAGGATCGAGTCCATGACCGCGTTCGAGTGCTTCCTGTTGTAGCTCGCATACGACGTAAAGTACCCAAACCCGACCCCGGTCGAGAAGAAGACCTGGCCGCACGCCGTCTGCCACAGCGAGCCGCGCGCCAGCTCCTCCCCGCGCCAGGTCGCAAAGTACATCCTGACCCCCTCGCCCGCGTTCTCGAGCGAGACGGACCGCCCGATGAGGATGACGGTCACGACGATGGGGAGGCCCATGGTCCAGTAGACGACGCGGCCCGTGAGGCCGACGCCGCGGAAGATGCACAGCCAGATGAGGAACCAGGTGAAGGCGCACCAGCCGACCGTCTCGCCGACCATGCCCGTGGCCGGGTACTGCGTGTAGCTCGCGACGGCCGTGCCGTCGGCGTTGAGGCTGCCCGCGATCGGGGTCGGGTTCGCGACGACCCTGTCGAAGAAGCCCGACGGGTCGCCGGCCCAGGGGAGCGGGCTGTGGAAGCTGTAGCGGAAGTAGGCCATGATCCAGGCCAGGTTGACGACAAAGTACGGCCCGACGATGAAGCCAATGTAGAGCAGGCTCAGGCCCGTGCCCTTGAGGCGGTGGTTGATGCTGTTGAAGGCCACGACGCTGCCGCCGCGGTACGCCTGGCCGATGCTGATCTCGAGCGCGAGCACGGGGATGGCGATGAGGAAGATGCACATCAGGTACGGGATGAACCACTGCAGGCCGTAGTTGTTGTACACGGTCGACGGGTACCGCAGCAGGTTGCCCATGCCTGCGCAGCCGCCCATCGACGCGAGGAGGAAGGCGGCACGGGAGGGCCAGACGTCGCGCCCGTCCTCGGACTTTTCCGGCGGCGGCGCAAGCCAGTGGCCGATTTTGTGGAGGAAGGCCATGGTTGAGGGCGAAGGGGGGGGGCTTCCCTTTTTCGAGCCTCGGACGGGCCAGAGGTGTGAGGAAACTTGGCCCTGTCACCACTCTTATTTATGTGTTTTTACTTGTGCGATTTGTGTGTACCGGTAAGGCTAGAGTGGAAATGGATTCGCGTGCCAAGATAGCGAAAGATCAATCCTGAAAAGATGATTATAGGGACTTACTTTTGAGTCTTCAGACAGGACGCAACGCGCTTCTTATTCGGGACTGCCACCCGTGGATGACTGGCACAGGAACTTGCGCGTAAGAACAAGTACATCCGGCTAGACTTGGGTAGAACGCGACGACCATGCGAGGGCCTCATCTTTGCAAGGGGTGGTATGGAGTACGGCTTCGTCCCGCCTAGATCATCCACGCTGCCGCTTTACCATTACATGCCTTGCCACGCTTTTTTTTCAAAAATCCTACGACGCATTCGTATCTTTTGCAAGACCACACTACGGGGAACCATAAGAAAGACGGGGAGGAGATCCCTTCTGCAAGCAGGACAACAACAAAATTCTGCAACGAGACATAACCCTCCCCTCCCGCCGCTGTACCCTGCGAGGCTACATCATCGGCCGGGATCAGTGTGGGTTCATCGCCGGGCTCGGCGCCAGTCGAGGGCAACGGCCAAGAGCTGTAGGAGGCCTTGGCGCCGTTGGTGTGTTCTCGCTTGCTTGTGGGACGGCCGTTGATACTGGCCGGGTTTTCCGGCGTTCGAATCCACCAGGCTCGTGGTGTTTTGCGTGCTGCCTTGCTGCACTCAAGAGTACTACGATGGTTACATGTACATACTTCGTAGTACCCGTACGACGTATGTCACGCAGATGGTGGGTTCGGGAAAGGAGAAAAGATCGCGAGGGTAGGTGGGCTCTGGGAGGGTGAAGGATCTGTGAAGCTGACCGATATATCGACGAGGAAACCTGAAAGTAGACATTGCCACATCAATCTACGTATTCATTGCATAAGGTAGATAAGGAAACGTAAAATACTCGGTAATGTTCGCTTGGGAAATCGCCCTTTGCCGGCTGTTGTTGGATCGCATAGTTGTAAGCGTTATATGCGGACACGACGATGGCCTGTAGCCTTGTCATAAAAGGGTGCTGGTCTCCAAGCCTGCTTTCCCAATAATTCCGGGAATGCTTTTCAGCTTTGTATAATGATCAACTTGGCATTTTGTGCAGCCCTGACTTCCGTGGTTGGCGCATTCAAAGAGAAGAGCAACGATGGGTTGCCCATTTACGATGCATCGCTTACCAGCAAAGGCGTCTACGCACCAGTTAATCAACACCCCACGTCGCCGCGGGATCGATAGAAGATATTCCAGACGATGATATTCATCGAGACCGTACCTGGTCGACAAGCGATCTCGGCTGAAGTCCGACAGAGCGCAATGCCCCAAACTCGGAGCTTGGTCCCGATTTCGGGTGTCGTTGTGCGGGACTGATATGAGACGCGGGGCAACCATCTCCAAATTCGGACGGTATTGATCAACGAATCTCGGGTTACTATGGCGTAGTTAATATAGTAGAGTTGAGGGCTTGGATCCCACCAACTCTGTTTTGTCCCCATACATTTCGCAAGAGCTTTTGTCAGTTTGTTATTGTCAATTAATTTGATCGTAAGTAAAGTTCTAGCTGTCAGTTGTCGTTGACACAGACCTCAAACGAGCCAAACTCATCCTCCTTTCCAAATAGACAGTCAACCAGCCGCCATTATGAAGCTCCTCTACCCAACCTCGCTCAAACTCGACGTCCAGAGCCTCGAGGGGTTCGGCGTCGCCATCCACCCCTACGACGTCAAAACCCCCATTCCCGAGGAGCACACCGACGCCGAGGTGCTGGTGACGTGGACCAACACGGCCGACAATCTCCGCGACGCCGCGGGCCGCCTCAAGAACCTCAAGTGGATCCAGTCGCTCGCCGCGGGGCCCAACGACGTCCTCGGCGCCGGCTTCGACGCGACCAAGATCAAGATCACGACCGGGTCGGGGTGCCACGACCACACCGTCGCCGAGCACGCCCTGGGCCTGCTCCTCAACGCCGCCCGCCGCTTCTACGAGATGCGCGACTACCAGCTCCGCCGCACCTGGCCGGGCCACCTGGGCGGCGCCCAGCCCGACCGGCCCGCCGACAGGTTCACGTCCCTCCGCGGCGCCAACGTCCTGATCTGGGGCTACGGCAACATCGCCAAGGCCCTGACGCCGCTGCTGACGGCGCTCGGGGCCAACGTGCGCGGGGTCGCGCGCTCGGCCGGCGTGCGCAACGGCGTCGAGGTGTTTGGCGAGGACAGGCTGGCCGAGCTGCTGCCCAAGACGGACGCCCTGGTCATGATCCTGCCCGGCTCGGACGCGACCAGGAACGTGCTCAACGCCGAGCGGATCAAGCAGCTGCCCAAGCACGCGTGGCTGGTCAACGTCGGCAGGGGCACGTCGGTGAACGAGAGGGCGCTGGATGCCGCGCTGCGCAACGGGGAGATTGGCGGCGCCGCGCTCGACGTGTTCGAGACGGAGCCGCTGCCCGAGTCGTCGCCGCTCTGGGACGCGCCCAACTGCGTCGTCAGCCCGCATGCGGCCGGCGGCAGGCCCCAGGGCGCCGAGGAGCTGATTGCGTACAACCTGAGGAGGTTCAGGGCCGGCCAGGAGCTGAGGAATATTCTATGACGCCGGACGAGCTCCAGGGCCAGGCTGTGATATAACGGGACTCTATTTGTTTGTCCGTATTGTAGACGATTCGGTGTACACCAGGCCTGGCAATATCCATGATCGCTGATTTACCCCGTGCCCAAACTTTGGTGGATAGTTTCGCAGCTTCAATCGCAATTTGAGAACTCCATGTAAATGTCCCGATTATGCAATACAAATGCAATCCAAATGAACATATGTCTGAAATCGTCTGCTCTTTGTGTCTTGGAATTTCAATGGGTGATAAATGCCCCGTCAGCCCGTTTCGTCTACTGCTGATGTGCGTTCAGGGTCCAGCCTCCACTAAGCTAGACTGGTCCAAGCCGGCATGTGGGCTGATCATTTGTCGCCGCCAGGGGGCTCAGCGCCTTCCCACCTCGGGATCTGGTTCACGACGAACTGCACTTCCACAACATCACCAGGCTTCCTTGACTTCAATTGCCCGTCTTTGCTTCAGTACCGCTCGCTCTCATTCCCAAAATCCTCCTATCATCTTACAACTTGCTGTCCGCACGCACTCGATAAACAGCTGCGACGCCTCACTCGGCTCTCTGGCATTCTGCCCCACCGTTCGGACGCTTCCGTTTCCGGACTGCACCAACTCGGTACCTCCGACCAGACACCTCTCTGCCGTTCGGCCGCACACGACAGTCACGATGGCGCGGAGACAGCATCTGACCCTGCTGGTCGCCCTCTCGATAGCGACGATTCTGAGCCTCACCTACATGTTCTCGACCGGGGGCTCTCGGACCGACCGCATCCCCATCTCCCTCCAGAAGCCCGCGAGCTTCGCACCGGAAAAGTCGACGGGCGACGGGCCCGATGCCAGCAAAGCCGACCTGGGCGCGATATCCCAGGACATATTGAAGGGAGGATCAATAGCTCCCAAGTTGGAAAACGCAACAGCAAAGTATGCAGCAGTGCCCAAATCGTGAAACCCCAAGCGGACGGCCCAGATTTCACGCCCTTGGCCTCGCTCCGGGCAATGATTCCAAGACAACCCCCGACTAACATGTTTCTTTCCCCCTTCCCTACAGGGCCGAGCTTGGTCGCGCATCGTGGAAGCTCCTCCACACCATGATGGCCCGTTTCCCCGAGAAGCCGACGGCGGACGACAGCCTGGCGCTCAAGACGTACATCCAGCTGTTCGCGCGGCTGTACCCCTGCGGCGACTGCGCGTCGCACTTCCAGCAGCTCTTGAAAAAGTACCCGCCGCAGGTGTCGTCGCGCAACGCGGCGGCCGGCTGGGCCTGCTTCGTGCACAACCAGGTCAACGACAGGCTCAAGAAGCCCGAGTTTGACTGCGCCAAGATTGGCGATTTTTACGACTGCGGGTGCGGCGACGACGACAAGCAGAAGAAGAAGGAGGGGGATGGGGAGGAGAAGCCGGGGAGCGAAAAGGCCATCAAGGTGCAGGAGAAGGATACCGAGAAGAAGAAGGAGTGAGGGATGCTTCTCCGGCGTGGACGTTTTCGTTTTCTACAAGAGACGGATCAATAATGAAACGACATCCTGGCGAATAAGTGTTCCCCCGGCTGGGGACTGTCAGTTCCTTGTATATAGAAAATGCGTTTTTGGGCAGAGCGCGGCGTTTTGCTTTTCTGTGCTTTGGTGTATTTCAAGTCGATAGTCTTGGGCCAGGTCTAACATCTCATCGAGAAAATCTGCAACTGCTTATATGCGCAACCAAGATAAGTGCCCAGTTGGCCCTCTTTGGTTGATCTATTCATCTTTTAGGATCCGTACACATGCGATGAGGGTTAAAAGGTGAAGACCTGGGGACATGCAGGCAGAGGTCCGAAACCTAGGCCGCCCATCCAGTCAAGTAAGAAAGTGACCACAACAGTAACTGCTTGCCCACATAAACAACTGAACATTTTATTCCTCTTGATCAATGTCTTGTAGGAAAAGAGCACCTCATATCCGTTTGCTTTTCGATATCTCTGCCGATCACGTGGTATTCAGTCCATGTTCAAATGCATGCCCACCTCTGATGACTAAGCCCTCCATTTGAATGCAAACGCGTCTAGGTTGCCTGAGCTTCGACAACCTTACCTCTGGGGCAGCTCCAACGTCACGACGCTCCGCCCTCCACCCAAGCTACCACAAATCCAACCGAGCGACGACTGTCAACTTGCAACACTTTACCAACAACTGCCTACCCATCTACCGACCGACCAGACCAACTCGATCGAAACCGGCAGTACCCTCAGACATCAATCATGGAGTTCGGAACCTCGGGGATGCTCAACGAAGGCAAGACAGCCCCGCTACAGCGACTGAAACTGCCTGCCGAGAGCATGCTAACAAGTAGCTGGCTTTGCAGATGGCGTCCATGTCGACATGGACAGGTTGAAGAAGGGAGAGGTAAAGTAAGCTTGGGCTGGGCCCTCTCACCCGTTCCGTTACCAGAAACCTAAGACGCAATCGCTAACCTCTCGTCAGCCTCGGAACCTCGATGTAAGCTGCTGTGCCCCCCAAACCACCGACAGGATGCCGCCCCGGGACATGCAGATCTAACAGCAGTCGACAGTATGGCTGTCACTTTCAAGGACGGAATTATTCTGGGTGCGTAGCTACTTGCACCCTCCTGCTCATTGTCGACGGCATTCCCTGCCGTGTTTGTTCGTTGGAGATGTCCCCCGTCTGACAGCAGCACCCCGCTCTCCCTTCACACAGGAGCCGACTCACGCACAACCACGGGCGCCTACATCGCAAATCGAGTCACGGACAAGCTCACAAGGGTCGCCGACACGATCTGGTGCTGTCGGTCCGGGTCGGCGGCCGACACGCAGGCCGTCGCGGACATTGTTCAATACCAGCTCGGGCTGTTCCACATGAGGAACGGCAAGCCCCCGACGACACAGACGGCTGCGTCAATCTTTCAAGAGATCTGCTACTCCAACAAGGACCGCCTGTCGTGAGTGGCCTCTCCCACTACTTGATAGAGATTTTTCAACTGAGGGCACCTTGTCCCGACGGTAAACAGGCCTACTAACATTTCAACTCTCTCCTCACCCTCAACAGGGCCGGACTCATCATCGCGGGCTGGGACGAGCGGCACGGCGGCCAGGTCTACTCGATCCCCCTCGGCGGCTCGCTGCACAAGCAGGCGTACGCGATCGGCGGCTCGGGCTCGACGTACATCTACGGGTACTGCGACGCGAACTGGCGGGAGGGCATGGAGGAGTCGGAGGCGGTCGCCTTTGTCAAGGGCGCGCTGGGCGAGGCCATCAAGTGGGACGGCAGCTCGGGCGGCGTGATCCGCATGGTGGTGCTGACGGCCAAGGGCGCCGACAGGCATCTGTATCTGCCGGACGAGGGCTACGCGACTAAGCACTAGAAGGGAAGATGAAGAAGGAAGCACCAGACTAGACCAGACCAGACCAGACTTGACCAGACTAGGGCTGTGGGTGGAGAGTGTGTCAAGAAAGGGGACTGCAGCAAGGATTGCGAAAAGAACAGTCCTGAGAGCCCCCCTTTGCAGTCGATTGGGGCTTGCTACGACCTGTACTATATGGCATATTGGTAGACTTGCGGCATTGGTCCTGCAGGGGCAACATTCCCTTTTCCTTGATGATGATGACAAATGCAAAGTACCCGGGGGTGTTTTGGATGATGAATTCTTTGGGTTCCATGGATTGATGATTAGGTGATGTTGAGTATTGAAGCATATGTCAAAGGAGCAAGAGGATAGGGGGATTGGGGGGGGGGGGATGGAAAAGTACGACGTTCAGCGCCTGGAGCGGTATTTTTTTCATTGTGTTTTTT
>JASAOQ010000316.1:0-10397 GCA_031306065.1 Pseudopyricularia cyperi | reverse complement strand
CCCTAGACTCCTCTGCACTGCTCTATTGCTTCAACCCATTGTACCCTACCTTAGGAACAGGCCCCCGATACCTGATCGTAACAGAAAAACACATTATCTAATGGCAATCCAAATTCAGGACGTGGTATCCCAAAGCTAATTAAATTTACATTTAAAACATAGGTTTAATTGGCTTTACCAAACTATTAATTTGGAGAGTTAAATGAGTTTCAAGTTGATAAAAAAAAAACTTATGTGATTGAAAATCAAAACTTGCATATATAATCGTTGTGTTTCCCTGCATTAACCTTATTTGGTCTTACTGTATATACCTAGATAGAACTGCCACTACAAAGCTCCTCTCCCGTGCAAAGACGGGCAAACTCGCTATTAATTTACATTGGTGTATTAAGGCTGATATATAAATCTTCTTTCTGTTACAAAAAGATACACCACCGCAGATACTACTTTAACCTACAGAATCAGAGATAACGGAAAATATATATACTTTTCTTGGAAGACTAAATAAAAGTACGTATGGGGAATTCAAGAATTCTAGACGTTTCACTTTTAAAATATCGGGTGCCAAGTCTATAAAAGGGTTATTCGTTAAAATCTATTTAAAAAATTAATCCTCAAGGCACCAGAAATTCAATTGGCACCATTAAGTCTCAAAAGATCAAAGAGATTTGACAAGTACCATACCTCTGGACTAATACCGGAGGCTTTCATTGGAAAATAGCGGCCGCCTGATACAAACGGCCAGGGCAGTCATCTTAGGTGCTATACCACAAAAGGATTTGCAACAAATAAGACATTTGCAGCAAAAAAACATGAGAAGCAATAGAGAGAGGAGCTTGTAGGCGTGTTAAGGAAATGATATATTATAGCCCGGCAGTTTAAATGCTTGGGTAGCCAGACACACGAGAGTAAAAGACTTCTAAAGGATGCAGGAAACCTCATCGTGCCTTCTGGTTTCCGTCGCTGGCCAAGGTTCAAGTTCAGAGGTGCTACTAGCAACAGACTACTGTAAATGTGCTAAGGAGTACCGTAAATGACGTGTGGCCTCCGGATCTCCTCGCTGGCCGTGGCTCGCTACACGCCAAGCTTTGCTTTAGGTTCCAACATAAAATACAATTCCGCCTCGGACAGAAACTCGAGGTTGCTTTCCCGGTTGTACATCTCAGCCTCAAATAGTGGTAGCTCACATGCCTTTGGTTTTTGTATAAAGCAGCGGATGGCGGTAAAGACGTCGACCGTTACTTACCTTCACTGTACTTACCTATATAGATATTCATACTTGTCTCCTCCTCATTTTGGCGTTCGACTGAGGCTGAATCAATCTTTCAACATAGCCACCAGATATAAAGATATTCCTTAGAGTCTCTCCAATCACAACCCTCGTGATTAGCCTTAAGTTTTCTTTACAAGCTTGCTATAGTACTGAGTACGGCCTCTATCTCGCTATAGCGAGTGGAAGTATACCTAAGTAAATAGAAGCAAAGATAGAAGCTGCACTTGTTTCTCTACTTCGCTCTATATCTGTCTAACAAGAATGGTTTGCGTGAAAACCTACTGACGCTCGAAAGTCAATGGTGCCAGATGTACCGCTAGCTGACATTGATAAAAAACAAACGTAACCTCCCTCAGGCCTTGGAGGTCACCCAGTCAGCCTTCGATGCTCATATCTACCAGTCATAATCGATGATTTCCACCTCGAAAGCCCGGAACCTAAGCGACCCTGAGCTCGACAATCATGAACAGCCCTTCCTCCACAGTGGAATAGATGCATAATACAGAACGCCATAAAGAATAAAAAAACAAGGATACAAGACATACGAAAAGCTGAGCGCGCCCAGACAAAGCCAAGCAATGGCAAATATTTGTAGCGCGCGACGCTGGTATTTGTTGGCGACTTGGCAATGCCAAGCCTCGATCCTACGATTTAAGCTTGATTTACAGCGCTTCCGGCGGTAACCAAGGGTTATCCCTTGATAACCTATGCCTGGAGCTCAGGGTACCAGAGTCCGCGCTCCACGAGCTGCTTCTGAACCCGCGCGTGCTTGCCAGGTTCACGTTAATTAGCATCTGACCGCTTCTCACCACCTTTCCCCACATGTTCTTTGCTTGGCAGGGCAACTCGCATCGTCAGAATCCTTATTTGGACACCGGCGCACCGGGCTATTTCGTGGTTCGTCAGGGTGGTCGGCCATCCATCACAAAACGTGAGCAACGCGCTTGCCGCCAGGGGGTAATGTCACGGCAGCAAGCAAAGACCTTGGCGTCAGCCGGGCATGGGGTTTTATTTGCGTCAGAAACATGCAATAAATACGACTGCTTCCTACCCTTTGATGGAAAACTCTGCTTCCTCGAGGCATAACCCAATCCCGCTCCCAACATCGATCAGCCCCGGCGACGAAAACCGGGACAAGATGCACCTCTCCAAGCTCCTCCTCCTTGTCGCCGAGGTCTCGGCTGCCGCTGCCGCGGCCCTGCCCTTAGCTCTCGAACCTAGACAGGAAACAGCTATCACGGTCGGGGCCAGCTTCAACCAGCCATTCGGACTCGGAGCCGACCTCCAGTTCAACGTCCTGTACCCTGCCGGGGTGAGTTCCCAGTCCACTCCGCATCGGCCCGGCATGTTTTGCTGACAAGCCCACGCCTCCAAACGCAGACCAACGGGGCCGTGATGATGGAGTATCTCGGGAAGAAGGACGCCAGCGTACTCACGAGCCCGCTCCGGGTGCCACCAGCGCCGCCGGCCGGGTACTTCCCGCTCGAGCCGGTAGGCTACAGAATTGCCCTGACCACGCGGAACGGCGGCGGTGCCGATGCCGACGTTCTCAGGCTGGACTACGTCCTCCGCGCCGACAGTGAGTTTGCTTACCATCCCGTTCGTACTTTGAACTGCCGGCAACAATCCCATTTCCATAGTCTGCGGCCTGGGTTCGGCAAAAGCTGAAATTCCGCCTCCCGCCAAATCGCAGAGGTCGGCATTGTCAACATCAGGAACGGCATCTTTGCCAAGATGGGGGCCGCTGGCGACTTTGAGATCTCCACCGACGGCCGCCTCACCTACATCAGCGGTGGTGGTCGCACGATGCTGTCGATGGACCTGGGCAGGAGGGGCGCCATCGACGGCGACTGGGGGTTCTTCATCCCCACTGCGGACGCCGTTGCCGGTGGCTTCGCTTGAGCTGTAGCTACCTGAGCGGAGCTGGGCAGGCGGGTTCGGATAGGCGTCTTGACTATGTTACGCGTGCTTCTACCGAAGCTTTTTTCCTGCCACTTGACGTTGTTATTAACAGACGCAAGGCAGGATTTCGTTTCGGAGCTGCCAGGAAGGAATGATTTGTTATAGTCTCTGCCCAGACTATGTCTTATTCCAGTGTTCCCCCCAAGCATTCATCGGACTTTGGCAGGTAGGACACGTACTGCCAACGACGGTTCGCGCTAAATATAATCGTACTGTTCGCAACTAATCTCAACGTGCATGCATTGTCACCTCCGTGCACAACCCAACACGCCCCCTCGACGGACAAGGACCCTCAGTTCACCAAATGTCACTGTAAACATGTTATCTATCGTCAGCATCATGTCCTTCCATGCTTGTGTTCCTGACGATTGATATCTTGAAGTCCAATCTTTTGAAGAACGCTTCCCACAGGTGACTAGGAAGCACCTTTCTTAATCCATCGGCCGGCCGCTCTTCGATAGGGAGGTAGACGTTGATTCGCCTGTCCGTGATGTTGTCCAAGCCATAAATGGCGGACATCAACTTGCCGAAACTTGAGCTTTGCTAGTTTGGTAGCGTCTTTGTTGATCCCGCTTGCTGTCCAGAGATTTTTACATTCCACTTGTGCTCGATCTGCAAATATGTTGGCCTTGTCTACCGACCAGGCGGGCTGCAAATCGCAACTCCATTTACACCGAGGCCAGAGTCAGTAATTCCGCTATCCTTGGGAGCTTTTGCAGTTTTCTGTGTGGACCGCAAACAACGACTCGGTCGAGATCTAAAGCCATCATATTTGCTTTGCTTGAAATCCCAAGCCCTTTTTCCTTGGACGATGATGTTTGAGAGCTCTGTCCGCCGCTGCGTGATGTTTTTAGTATTGATGGCGGAAGAGAGCTGCGACTACAAGCGTAATATCTAGTTCTTGAATGACCGCTTCACATATCAGGCAACGACCTCACAAATAGAACCGCTTATAAAGGATTTGAACCGTGACATGACTTCAAATGTAAGGGAAAGCTATTTTGCTGCTGATAATATCCCCGGTTGAGAAAGACGAGGTCAATTCAATTCCCAATAAAGTACGAATTCAGGTGCACAGTGCAGCCCTCGTCAAATGTTTTGATGCTTGAATAAGAACTCATACTAAGAAGATAGTGTAAACAGGGTACCGGCTATCCCTCGGAACTATTCAGTATTTTAGTTGAGCTTCATACGGGTACATAGGCGTTCTACTCCTTTTGGCATTCACTTCCGGAGCAGCCGACCATATTTAATGGATACAGGGTTTCTGCTGATGGAATGACTACACATCGACTAAAGTCTGCAGCCATGTTGTATGCCTTTAGATTACAAAATGCTAATATAAAGGTCATCTGGTACACATAGCCTGGCCTATCCTAGAGCCCAGTACGGTGCGATCAAACTGTACATAACGTTACTATTCCAAGTAATACGAACGTGATTTCGATCCACGTCTAGTAATCAGCAACCATTAGCAGGTAGCCGACTTTGATACTCTTATAATGATTTCGAGTAAACCTTTTAGAATGCGCCGGAAATAACCTTTAGCCGTAGATTTGATAGAAAAGAAGAATTACACGGCAATGCGTCATCTTTTCTATTGACACTATTGTGTTTATATAGTGCCAAACGGTGGTACGTGGAAGATTGGAACAAGTTAAAACATTACTCGGTTATAAGTACACTTAAATCACCGAAAGCCTATTCAAGATGTAAGATTAGCCTCTTCCACATTCAGCCGTTGACTGATATTCGCGTAGCCATACCTAATTCATTTTGTTGATAGCCCAGACAATATAAGACCATAGCTTCTAGCGCCATGTCGCTGGCTTTCCCAGTTAGTGTAGTTTACTCGTCCGGCATTCATTCAGTGTAGATTTGTACAACCAAGACCTTTGAACTCTTCGAAACCAATCCTTTGACCGCCATACCCACCAGGATGCGGCTTCGTATCACCGCCTTGATTTCCACCTTGGCCCTCGTCGCCAACGTCGCCGGATTTCTTCAGGGTGCCGAATTTACCGAAAAGGCCCAAGTTCCCGAATCTACGGATCCGAAAAAGGTCCCTCAGGTCCCCGAGGCCAAGATCAAGACCGAGGTATGGGTCGCACATTGGGAACAATTGACCCTCCATCTCGACCCCGGGACAACATGGAAACAGTTCAAACGGCACAAGATTAGGGTTGGCCTGGTGGCCGGGGATAAACCCCCGCAAGATCTCTCTAAAGTCAAGTATTTCCAGGCGTTCAACTCATGGTTTGCCACACTCTTTTACCCGAAATCTTTGGAAGACAATACAGATTTGAACGGTCGGGTACAAGTGAATGTTCAAATTCCGATGCTGCAACAAGGCAAATATCAGTTGGTCGTCACGGCTTACAGGAAACGGAGTGTAAGCTTCACGACTATTTACACTATAGTACACGCAATAGATACATACTGACCTTGGTCAATCTTATAGCTTTTCCGATGGTGGAAAGGTCGTCCCGAGACAGTTTTCTCGACGGTCACGGTTAATGCAGGCCATAAGCCACTTTCCACTCCCCCGGACGGAGTGGAGGAGAACAAAGGCACAAAGGTAGAGGGAGGAGAGGAGAAGAAAGACACCAAGGTAACACAAATACTGCCAAGCATTCGACCGCGGGCAAAGAAACCTTTTGGGAGTCACGCAGCTCTACGTGACCGGTAACGACGGACAGGGGGGTTGAGAGTACAGGTCTTTTATGGATCAAGGTTTTGCTGTACCTTTGGAGATAGTAAAGATAGCAAACCAGCGGGGAAGCTGGTATAAGAGGATTTGAACATTAATACGAACGCCCTGTACACCAGGCTATATTCAATGGCGTAAGAATCGTAAGTTGTGAATCAAAGGTAGGTGGTGCGGACATGATCAACAGCATACAGCCAATGTCGTAAACCGGAATGAAACGGAACTTGGTGAAAGCAGAGTGATTGGTCAAAAGCCTCCTAATATGCAGGTTCCCGGGATTCCGTATTCCGGCCATGTCCGGAGGCCTTTGTTTGCTGACCTCTCTTGTCGGCGGATTCCAGCTCCTTTTATTCCTTTGGGTAATCTAAACCAGTAATGCGATTGGCTTTGTCGATTGTCCTCTTTCTGTCCAGTCCGGACCGAGACAAACATTCTTTTCCCGTTGCTCTCATCAGCTTCTTGATTTGACTCGTCCAAGATCGAAGATCGACCTTGGCTGGCCTTGGCTGGCTTTGGCCAGAATGGCCGGGCAGGTATGAAACTGTGCATTCGTATGGCCTGCGTAGCTCCGCATGCGGGCAAAATTCTCCCTTCGGTATCGCGGCACATGCGCGTCGTTCTAGCCTGTCCTTGTCTACTCCCCCTCTAAACGCCCAGTGGGCTTCCTTCCATCAAGCCCCTAGTCTAGTAGATTATTCCGCAGATGGCGTGTCGTGTTCCCATGGCGTCTTCATGCCACGGCGTATTTCTTATTTGTATTCTTATGTTTATTGTTATTTGGGCTTGGAACCAGCGTCTATCTAAGCTAGTAAGTAATGATGACGTCAGTGATTTATAGCGGGCGTCACCTCCTTGACCGGATAGTATAAGACAACACGTCGCTGGCCGTGTCGGTTGAGGGGTTCTTCGTTCTCCATGATTTCCCTCGAAACCCAGGTCCATCGCCCGTCAAAGCGAAATATCTCGTCTTGTATCTATCATCCCCGTGACAAACGCCAAAATGGGAGTGGAAGATCCTACTTCGCAAGTCCAGATCAACGGCACAGTCCCGGTCTCGATCCCGGAGACTCCCGTCACGGTCCTCAGGAGGCCCTTTGTCCAGCACGCAGACGACGAGAAGAGATTACCCCAGGCCGGCGTCGCCCGGGCCAACGTAGCACCATCCTTCGACAAGCCCAACGGCACCACCGAAGACGACTACTCGAGGCGCCACAGCCATCAGACGGTCCTCCAGCAGCACTGCGACTTTTTCGACAGGGACAAGGACGGCATTGTGTGGCCGCAAGACACATACGTCGGCTTCTACCGTCTGGGATTCGGGGTGGTGCTCTCGGTGATTTCCGTCATCATCATCCACGGCAACTTTTCCTACCCCACGAGCCCATCCTTCATCCCTGACCCTTTCTTCAGGGTGTTCCTCCCCCGGATCCACAAGGACAAGCATGGCTCCGACACGGGCACGTACGACCACGAGGGGCGGTTCGTGCCGCAGAAGTTTGAGGACATTTTTGCCAAGTACGCCCCGGGTCGGGATACACTGACCTGGGGCGATGTAATGCGGGTGATGCACGGGCAGCGGTTGTATGCGGATCCGGTTGGCTGGTCTGCTGCCCTGTTTGAGTGTTGGTCAACCCGATGCCCCAGAACTACGCTTTTTTTTTAAGTTTATATGATTGTGCTAATCCATGCCTGTTCTGTGATAGGGTTGGCAACGTACATCCTGCTATGGCCCGAGGATGGTCACATGAAGAAAGAGGATATTAGGGGCGTCTACGACGGGTGCATCTTTTTCACCATCGCCAAAAGACGAGAGGAAAGGTCTAGGCAGAAGCACACCTAGTGCTCCTGTACGTTGGACTGATGATATGTACGCTTTGTTGGTGTCGGAAATGCGCAAAAAACAAAAAACAAAAAAAAAAAAACGAGAGAAATATGTTTTGATGCCACGGCGCGGGCAAGTTTTTGGTGTTTGGCTCCTACGTACATTTCTGCTTGGCACTCCGTTTTATTTGCATGGCAACAACGGGTCTGCCCGCTATGCAAGCACAACATTGGCTGTTATCCGGGAGAGCCGCATCTTTGACCCGTAGTTATGATGTGATGCTGGTCATGTTCACGTCACCGTTGCCAGGACAGAAATGTTTGCTCCAACAGCAAGCAAACGGGCATCGGCTTGCTTCAGTGACGTCAATCACTTGTTAAACAAACACTTTTACCGGCCCAAAGACGTCAAGTCAAGCAGAGAGAGACAGATAATGGTCATGTTTATTTCAGGCCATCGCTTTTTGTCAAACTGGTCCCGGAATCTCTTGACCCTATCTCCCTCTTTTTGACGTGGTGCACCGCAACATCGCAGATACGAACGGATACCTCCAACCTCTTCCAGTCCAATCCATCACCCATCCTCCCAATAGCAACCCAACGATCGAGGCAATGACCGACACCGGACGCAACGTCCTGATCACGTCTGTAGACGGCCAGACAGGCCATCTGATCGCAGATCTGATCCTGACCCACGCCGACTTCTCCAACAAGGTCGACAGCGTCGTCGGAATCTCCCTCGACTCCAACAGCGAGAGGGCCGCCGAGCTGGCCGCCCTCGGCGCCGTCATCATCGATCACCAGCCCGGCATGACCAAGCCCAGCGAGCTGGCCCTGGCCCTCAAGAATGCCAAGATTGACACCATCTGCCTGGTCCCGCCGGCTCGTTCGGACAAGATCGTGGTCTGCAAGGAGATCCTGGACGCCGCCCGGGCCGCCGACGTCTCCAACGCTCTGCTCATCAGCTCCGTGGGCGCCGACTACGCCGAGCGCGACGCCCAGCCGCGCCTGCGCGAGTTCATCGAACTCGAAGCCCTCGTGCTCTCCAACAAGGGCGATCCGGACCGCGCCCTTGTCCACTCGCCCTGTGTCATTCGGTAAGCGGGGGGTGTTCCCGTCTGATTTTTTTTCTTTCCCTAAGTGGAAACGTGTGAGCCGTCGAAAGGCTAATTGAGTTCCGTCGCATCCCTCAAAAAGTGCCGGCTTCTATGCCGAGAATCTTCTAGTCTACGCTCCTCAGGCCCAGACCGAGGGCGTTCTGCCTCTTCCAATCGGCAAAGACCACAAGTTCGCGCCGGTCGCTCTCGGTGTAAGCCTTTCCCAACGATACGTCGTGCTCCGGCAGCCCCTCAATCGGGACCAGCGACACTAACCCAGCATTGCCCACATAGGATGTCGCCCAGGTTGCCGCACACGTCCTCACGGGCAAGGGCAAGCACGGCTTCGATGACAAGCACCGCGGCCAGATGATGGTCGTCACAGGGCCCATGCTCGCCGCTGGCGAGGAGCTGGCGACGGCGGCCAGCAAGGGCGTCGGCACGCAGCTGCAGTTCAAGGACATTTCCGAGTAAGCAACAACCTCTTCCAGCTTCCAAAACATCCCACTCCTCTTGGTCCTGGTCATTTCCGCCTTTTGGGTCCTGAGCTGACATATTTGGGGTGGTTCGCGCCTCATCAGGGAGGAGGCCAAGGATGTGCTCAAGGCCCAGTCCCCAAGCGACCATTCGGAGCTCGAGTACGTCCTCGAGTACTACAGCCTTGTTCGCGAGGGAAAGACCAACTACATCGCCACCACTGCCTTCAACAACGTCACTGGCAACTCGCCGACCGAGTTGGACACCTTCTTTGAGATGTACGCCGGCGAGATGAGGCCGCAGAAGAAGCGGCGCACTGCTGCGTCCAAGTAAAGTGGGAACAAGTGTGGTATGGGGAAATGACCTCCCGACGTTTGGGAGCTTATGCACAAATCTTGCTTTTCAAGGGCACATTATACCATGAATTCATCGAGCAGTGCCCCAGAACAAATACATTTGGTTTTAGTCACTTCGGAGTTAGCCAGTGAGCATGAATAAACAACAAGTTGCCTCTCATCGCATCGTCCTGCGCAGGAGTCCTCACATCAAATCAAACTAATAATAAAAGAACTTTTCGGTTGCCACGCGGCTCGGGTTAGTAAAAGGACCCTAGGCCTTAAAGGTTCCAGAAGTCAAGGGTGAAATAGGAGGTCAGATACAGGGGAAAACGCAAAACTGCTCCAAGGGTTGTGTCCACCGTGGTTTGCGACTAAGGCCCATTGTCGACGGCCTTTGCCGCGGCGCATCTTAATATGGGCTTCTAGCTGTCAGCAATGTTTGAATTTTCAACGTCAACATGGTGAGAATGGTGAGGTTTGAAACAGAACAGACTTTAAAATATGTACGGGGGCTTCGCAGGACTAAAGTATTTCATGTGCCCCGCAGGACGTACGTACGGAACAAGGAAGATATCTCCGTTTGTCGCAATGTGGCAAATGCCTAACTTTTAAAGTTTAATGACGACTAAGACAATGTTACGATCAGGTATCGGGGGCCTGTTCCTAAGGTAGGGTACAATGGGTTGAAGCAATAGAGCAGTGCAGAGGAGTCTAGGGTT
>JASAOQ010000315.1:0-18202 GCA_031306065.1 Pseudopyricularia cyperi | reverse complement strand
GTGCCAGACGGGGCGGGAGGGGCAGGGGAGGGCGCGGGTGTGGAGCTCATTGTTTTTATAGATTTACGAATAACAACCCACAAAGAAAACTTGATTGAGCCAAGGAACTGCATAGAGGTATTTAGTGTCTGCGTCTCTATACACAGTGCCCACGTTCATAAACTCTCCAACCCGCAGACAGACTAATAATGATACAACAGAGTGGTTCCACCTCGACGCGCTCTCTGATGCGCTCACGAGTCCTTCTCCAGCTCAGCCAGGATCTTCTCACCCTTGGCACGCGCCGACGCAAGGTCACCGACCATGTAGAAAGCACCCTCGGGCAGCGAGTCACCCTCACCAGCCAGGATAGCCTTGAAAGAAGCAATGGTGTCCTTCAGGTCGACGAGCTTGCCCTCAATGCCAGTGAAGACCTGGGCGACAGTGAAAGGCTGGCTCAGGAAACGCTGGATCTTACGGGCACGCTCGACGGTGAGCTTATCGGCCTCAGACAGCTCGTCCATACCCAGAATGGCGATGATGTCCTGAAGCGACTTGTACTCCTGGAGGATTTGCTGGACGCGAGTGGCGGTGTCGTAGTGGTCCTGGCCGACGATACGGGGGTCCAACATACGCGACTTGGAGTCCAGAGGGTCGACAGCCGGGTAAATACCAAGCTCCGAGATACCACGGGACAGCACAGTGGTGGCGTCCAAGTGGGCGAAGGTGGTGGCAGGGGCAGGGTCTGTCAAATCGTCAGCTGGGACGTAAACGGCCTGGACCGAGGTAATCGACCCCTCGCGAGTAGTCGTAATTCTCTCTTGCATCTGCCCCATGTCAACTGCGAGCGTAGGCTGGTATCCGACAGCAGAGGGAATACGACCCAGCAGCGCAGACACCTCGGAACCGGCCTGCGTGAACCGGAAAATATTGTCGATGAAAAGAAGAACTAGAAAAAATCAGAGTTAGCAGATGTTATGTCCAAAAAACAAAGGATTCTCAGCTTACCATCCTGGCCCTCTGATCTAAAGTTTTCTGCAATGGTCAAACTTGATAAGAAGTAGCGATGAGTTAGCTGTACTGAACGTGGTGCCTGTTGGGCTGTGTGTGCCGTCTGAGCAGCATAAGTGACTGAGTGTTGTCAAAAAAGGGAGATAGTCATTCGCTAGAGGGCTACTCCAGCCGCCTCAGCTTGTTCAAGTGGATATCGGTGATGAGGTGTCGCTTCAGAGCCCATGCAATAAAACTGAAGCCGAGAAACAGAGATGATGGGGGAAACCTAGGGCGAGCGAGTGAAAAAACATCCTGAGCACTTGCAGATTGACAGGAGTGTTCAAATCCAACTTTGGAAGGAGTGACCATTTTAGGAAGGAACAGTGTGTGGGATTAGAAGGGTTAGGGTTAGCTTTAACTTACCCAGTGAGAGCAACACGAGCGCGCGCTCCGGGCTAAACGAGAGTTAGCAGATAAACAAAAATTGAAGGAATATTTTGGAATGGTTTAGGATATGTTTACAGGTTCGTTCATCTGGCCGAAGACCAGGGCCACCTTTGATTCACCATCGAGTTGGATGACCGAGGTCTCCTGCATCTCGTGGTACAGGTCGTTGCCCTCGCGGGTGCGCTCGCCGACACCGGTGAAGACGGAGTAGCCACCGTGGGCCTTGGCGATGTTGTTGATGAGCTCCTGGATGAAAACGGTCTTGCCAACACCAGCGCCACCAAAGAGACCGATCTTGCCACCACGGGCGTAGGGGGCTAGCAGGTCGACGACCTTGATGCCGGTGATGAGAATCTCGGCGCTGGTGGACTGCTCGACGAACTCGGGAGCCTCGGCGTGGATGGGCAGGTACTTGTCCGTCTTGATGGGGCCGCGCTCGTCAATGGGGTCGCCAGTGACGTTGATGATGCGGCCGAGGGTGGCGGCGCCGACGGGGATGGTGATGGGGGCGCCGGTGTCGGCGACCTTGGCGCCACGGGTCAGACCCTCGGTACCTAGATGGTGTTAGCATTGGAAGAATGGGCGTAGAAGGGTGATGGCTTACCGTCCATGGCAATGCAGCGGACGACATTCTCTCCGAGATGTTGCTGAAAAGAGCATTGCGAGCGTCAGCATTCTGTGTACAGCTGGATACAGCAAGAACAACTGTTTCAGGTGTCGACTTGACCTTACCGAGACCTCGAGGACAAGCTTTTGGTTGTTGTTGTTGGTCTCGAGAGCGTTCAGAATCGGAGGGAGCTTGGCGGTGTCAAACTTGACTAAACGGACTTTGTTAACAGCCGGCATTCTCCTGCAGCTCGCAGACAGTGGCAAGCTGCGCTCTGATGGTATTAGAAGGATGCTCACCATCAACGACGGCACCAATGACCTAGAAACCTGTTAGCCGGTGGTCTACTGGTGCGGTGTCCACTCGAAAATCTTGATGCCGAGGCCGTGTAGGTGCTCACCTGGTGAATCTTTCCATCGCCGACACCCTGTGTGCTGGCGAACCTCGCACCAACAGGGTACTTGGGGAATCTTGAGCTTGGGCGCACAGCGCAGCGCGTGGCCGGGCGAGTTGCCCTCGCGATGGAGGCAATGCCGCTGTAGTTGAGGACAGAGATGCAGGTTAGCGTCGGGTCGCCGAGAAGCTCAATTGATCGCAATTGGAATTTCACGAATTGACTTGTCGTTTCGACCGACGGGTACTAACCTCTTGAACATCGTTCCAGATATCGCAGAACGACGAAAGTTGAGTGTGGAGAGATGGAGGTGATGAACTTGGGAAGAAGTTTCAGCAAAAGTGAAGTTCCTGCGGAGCTTGTTCGGCTGCAAAATGGAAGCTCGGGCACTCCTTGGCTTGGTTTGGAGCCTGAGGCAGCAACAATCTGCCGGCGACCACTCGCGATTATTTCCGAGGTCGAGTGGATCCGACGTCCGTAGCATGTATTTTTTTTTTTTTTGATTTTTTTTGCCAGGGCTAAAAGGGATTTGCACCAGGACATCGTACCAAGGTTTCTGCTGTTATTGTTGTTGTTATTTGTTGCGATAGCTGCCACTACCATTTACGTCCGCTACCTACCCAAACAAGGGACCGTTATGTTTATTAAGCCGGCTTTTCTTTTTCCTGTTCAAACCACCTTTGTCAGGACTCTACGGATCGTTAATGCCACACCAAAATGGTAGGAAATATACCTATTGCTCAGTTGTATGTATATATTTTATATTGATGTTGGGAGGGTATCATTTTGCTCTCCCGTGAACGATTCGTAGAGCCCTGAGGAGGCGATTCTGTGTTCAGCTGTCTTAGATACTATAAACACTGCCCATATATATACCATACTGCTGTTGTATTACCCTGGTCGTATTTCACTTCAAAGCGTCAGTAGAGCGAGCCAAATAGCCAAACTACCTTTTATCAGGCAAACCTCGTTCGTAAAGTCTACTGTCGAGAAAGGATCCTTTTTTAGGAGTCCACGCATTACGCAATATGAACAGGATAATATAGGAAGCTACTCCGTACTCCGTAGAACAAATCAGAGTTTCCATTTAGGTGTGATGTATTCGCAAAAGTCGGTAGGAAACAGTAGTTTAGTACTGCTTGGTGTCCCGCTCCTGAAAACGCATTAAATATATCATTTTAGCTACCTCCCGGGATCATAATTGTACAAATTGAACACAGTCCAGATTGGCTCTTACTAGAACCTATATTTGGCCTCCTTCTTCTTCTCGCCACTACCGCCCACTCCTCTCCTCTCTTCATCCCTCTTCTGTCGCTTGCGGCTTTCTTGTGCAATCATCTCACTAAGATCATCATCGTACTGCCACTTGGCACCCGGGCCCTCCTCCTTCCGACTCTCCTCAAACTTCCGCCGTAGCTCATCCTTGCTGATGCCGTCGTCGCCCACGAGCGCATCAGGATCCAGCGCCACATCCACATCGCCGGGCTTCTTTCGCTTCCGCCCAGCGTCTTCCTCCTGTCCGAGGACCGGCGGCCGGCCTTGGTTCTTGGACAGGTCGTACACCCTGTCGCTTCCAAAGAAGCCCGTCGCCTGGGCCTGCCGCTCGGGGATGACTGTGTAGGCGGACCGTGGGCCGGCGGTGGATTCTTCCGTCTCGTAGCCGCGTCGCTGCTTGCGTAGGTCAAACTCGCCACCCATGCTACTCTCGACACCGCTAGCCCCAATCTCGGTGATGGATGTGCTGTAACCGCCTGGCGTCTCAAGACCGCTCGGTGTCTGCAGGCCGCCCGGCACGTCGCGGTCCTCGTCTTCTTCCTCATCCTCGTCCTCCTCTTCCGACTCTTCGTCCCCTGATTCTTCCGCAGGAGGCTGCAGCTCACCCCAGATCGTCTTCTCAACGGGCTCGCCAGCCTGTGCGGGGCCGGCCGTTTGCTGCGTTCCCTGGGCACCGGCAGGGTTGCCAGCCATGATTCCGAAAATGTCACCGCCGTAAATTGGTCGGTTGTACTCATCTAATGGCGGCTTGCCCCACTGACCTGGCGCAAAACCCCACGCAGCACCGGGTGGAAGCGGTGCGTTTAACCCGGGGATTTTGAGGCTTGGATACGAAGGTGGCGGTCCCATGCGTTGCTGCTGCAGGAGCCAAGGAGGCGGGAACCCCGGTTGCATGCCCAGCGCTTCCTTGAGTGCATCGCTCATCTCGCCAGCCTTAAAGTGTCTGTAGTCCGCCTCGAACTCCTTGCCCTCGTGGTAAACGTCACCAAACCGTGAAAGTGGCGGTTTCTCCTGGAAGCGGAAGAAGGCGTCGTATAGTTTTTGGTAGTCAATGTCGAGCTTTCCCATCTTGGGTGCAACGCGCTCTCTCTGCTTCTGCTTCAGCGTCTGCTCCGCCTGCTTCTCTAGGACGGCGTCGCGCATCTCCGTGATGCCAGTTTCTGCGATGAAGTTTGGCAGCCTGAAGGGCGGCTTTTCGATACCACGCTTGCTCGACAGATACTCGCGCTTCAGCGACCAGTGGCCAGGCACCGGTACAATGTTGCGTTGGGCCTTGATCTGCACCAGCAACCTCGGGTCCGAGGACGACACATCGTGCCACTCGACGACCTCGGGGTTCCTGACGAGCGCTTTCAGCTCCGCGATGGAGAGCTTGCCGAGCTTCTTGCGCTTCTTCTTGGACAGCTTGGACTCGCCGCTTGCCTCCTCGTCCTCGGAAGGCATGTTGTCCTCGCCCAGGAAGACCTCGCCCTTGCTCTGGTTGTTTGAGTCCCGGGGCACGCCATCCTCGTCGAGGGGTACTGTGAACTTGCTGATGATGTCTCGATATTGCGCAAAGTTTGGGTCGTCTTCGTCGAACTCGGGCAATCCATCGATGGCGATCTGTGCTTCTGCGTCCGCATCCTTCTTCACGATAGAAGCGTCTGTGGTGGATTCGGAAACGTCTTTTTGGTCGCTGTCGCCGTTGGCTGTTGAGCCTGGCTCTGGGGTTTGTGCAACGGACTGCAAGACTGTTAGTTGGTCTGAAAATGGGGAGTACAAATCGCAGTGGATGCTACTGACATCTGCCTTGATCTTCTTCTCCTCCTTCTTCTTTGCTCTCCTCATCTGGTTCTTGGTCATCTTTTTGGTCGCCATCTTTGCGAAATTCGAGGCGCTGCAGCCTTTGAAGGCCCAGCTCGGCGGAGAATTGTGTTGTTGGTATTCCTATGTGTTGGGTATTGGCGATGAAGTTTTTCTTGAGTGCGAACTCGACTGTCGGACGGATGACAGAGATGATTTTGGAGTTGTCGCGTGTTGGTCGGCAAAGCGTTGAATTGCGCGCGCGGATTTTGCGGTGGCGTCAAAAACCCGCTTATTGGCGGCAGGCAAGGGTGACTAGGTGGTACACGAATCTTTCTCTCTCCCACTTGGGGCCACTTGATGTTCACTTCAACCAACCGCCATAATCCATAATCGAAAGGACTGCTCGTTTTATCCTGTACAACCACCAATCTATTGCCCACTGCAACGTCCAAGGAGCTGATTCGAGTCAAAGAGTCATACGCGCATCGTCCAATCGTCACGTACGCAGACGTGCATGAAGCCTGGTTGAACAGACGTTACCCAACCCGGCCTCCCCCGAGCCGACTGCAAAGCATTCCGGAGCGGCGCATCACCCCCTCCAAGTCCCCGGCCCGCGCCGATGGAGAAATTCCCCGACCTCGACGTCGGCATCACCAATCACAATGCCAGCAAGCTGAACGGCTACGCCAATGGCAGTGCCAACGGCAACGGCGCCGCCGCCCTCGCCCAACCCCCTATGGGCGTGAGGTGGACCCCTGCGTCCTCGACGTACAATGGCCTTGGGCACAGCAGGCAAAAGAGCATCGGGGAGGCGCTCCGCACGATAAGGTCGAGGCACGGAAGTGTCACCCAGAATGCGCACGAGATCGCGGACGCTCTCAAGGCTCCCTTGTCACCGAGACTCGTTGTACGTGCCCGCTCCCCAACCTTGGACGAGATGGGGGTCTCGGTCGCATTGGTATCGGCGGAAAGAAGAGACTCGTACTGACTACGCGCGGCAGGTCCTCTGTATAATATGGTATGGGTCGTCGGCTCTAACCAACACCTCGTCCAAGTCAATATTAAACGCCTTCGCCAAACCCGCTACCCTCACCCTAATCCAATTCGCATTCGTCTGCGCTTACTGCCTCCTGCTGTCATGGCTGGCCTCCATCTCGCCCGCCCTGCGCACAGCAGTGCCGGCACTGCGACATGGCATCCGCTATCCCTCCCGCGAGGTCATCAACACCACAATGCCCCTCGCTGCCTTCCAGATCGTCGGCCACCTGCTCAGCTCGACCGCCACATCCAAGATACCCGTTTCGCTCGTGCACACCATCAAGGGCCTCTCGCCGCTCTTCACCGTGCTCGCTTATCGCATCGTCTTCAACATCCGCTACCCCGCCGCCACGTACCTGTCGTTGGTGCCCCTGACGCTCGGCGTAATGCTGGCTTGCTCCGGGAAGCACAAGTTTGGCGGCGAGATGGTCGGTATCCTGTATGCCCTCATCGCGACCCTGATATTTGTAACGCAAAACATCTTTTCCAAGCGCCTGTTCAACGAGGCCGCCCGTGCCGAGGCGGAGGGTATGGGCCACAGGTCGCGCAAGCTCGACAAACTCAACCTGCTCTGCTATTCCTCCGGCATGGCCTTTATCCTGACAGTCCCCATTTGGTTCTGGTCCGAAGGGTTCGGCATCATTGGGGATTTTCTACAGGACGGCTCGGTTGACCTGGCCACAAGCCCGGGGTCTTTTGACCACGGCAGGCTGTTTATGGAGTTTGTCTTCAACGGTACCTTCCACTTTGGGCAGAACATCATGGCCTTTGTTCTTTTGTCCATGGTGTCCCCCGTGACGTACTCGGTCGCCAGTCTGATCAAGCGGGTTTTCGTCATCGTCATCGCGCTCGTGTGGTTCCGCAGCCCGACGACCAAGATACAGGCCGTCGGGATCGCGCTTACATTCTTAGGTCTGTACCTGTACGACCGGACCAAGGAGGGCAACAGGGCGGATAAGAGAGCGACGTACCTGGGCGACAAGGGCGCCAAGGAAACCCTCCTCCCACTCACCACCCAGTCCAACGGCGTCGGCGACAGCGGGCTCATGTTCGAGAGTCCAGCTGCGGCTGGGCCCAACGGGCTGAACGGCGACTCGAACCCGCCGCGGCCCTACGTCAACGGCTACGCGCTGCCGGCCAAGATGGACGGCGACAACAAGAGGTCGGACGACCAGCCGGGCGGCGCTGGCTGGGCTGGACGGCAAAGGGGGCCCAGCACCATGTCTTGGATGCCGCCGGGCACGCATCAAGAACACACATGGCGAGCTGGGGATAGGAGTAATGGCGACCCTGCCCGGTAGGGTCTTTGGTGCTTAGCATTGCGTTTTGTTTTCTGGGAGGCTAGGCTTTTGTTTCTCTGGCTTTTCTTTCCGTAGGCCGCGTATGTCATGGGCACTTGAAATTTAGAAACTTATATACGAACCGTGTACGATGATCGGTTTTACTGCAATTTCTCTGTGTTTTTTCGTCAATTTCTCGTCAAATCGGGGCAGCATTAATTGTGATATTTATGTGCATGCCGAATGTACTTGAAAGCCTACAGCGTAAGCGGCCCACATAATCTCACTGCACAGCAACGAACTTAGCGGCTGACCACATCACGAAGAAGTTTGCGGCGCTACAATCTGTTAATGTCGGAAGAATCCGCCTCAAGATAAAAAGTCATAGGATCCTAGGTACTCGCCGCACTAGAGCAAGCATGCCGGCCAGTTCACCCTCAAGAGAGAGACATGTCCTGCCTCCATGCCCACAGTTCGATCCGTAGACCATCCTGGCACACTTTCCCCAGCCTAATGACACCGGATTGATAAAAGTTGTTGTGCCTTTTCCCGCAGGTATTTCCGCCCACTCGAGACCAGCATTATCCTGGACGCCGTTGATCAAGATGAAATTCAAGGCCAAAAAGAAAGAACAAACGATAGCCTGGGTTTCCTGTCTAGAATTTTTCCCCCGCAAATAGAAGAAGACGGCAACACTAGCCTCGGGCCGCGAAGAACGCCTTCGTTGTGGACGCTGGGGGATATCGAGGATTAAGCCTAGACGGCAACGTCGCCCTCGTCATCCTTGTGCCTAGTTTTGAATCCAGAAAAAGTTAGTTTTGCTCGGTTTCCTCCCTCGACCCCAGCTTTGGTATACAAACATTGGTTCTCAAGGAGTACAACTTACTCTTTCTTGACGATGTCAACCTTGAGCTCGGCTGGCTCCTCCTTCTTGGCCTTCTTGGATGGGGTCGAGTTGAAATCTTCGTCCGAATCGTCCATGCTCGGCAGCACGGTGGCACCCTTGCGACCGCGCTTACCGGTCGACTTGGCGGCCGAGCCCGCGGCGGCGGCGCTCTTCTTTGTACTCTTGGGCGTTGTGGGGACGCTGCCGGCGCCGGCGGGACCGCTGGGCTCCTTGCGCTTCAGCTTCTGGAGATGCTGCCTGTTTTGGAGAGTGTTTATATAAATTAGCACAACATGTTTTCCTAGTTTGTGCGCACGTTGGAGAAAGTGAAGAGAGAGTGAGGCAGAGAAAGAAAGAGTTTAGAAGCAGATAAAAAGAGAAAGAAAGCCATCAGAAAATCAAAAGGGGTAAGTAAGTACGTTGCGGCTGAGAGGGTGAAGGTATATCCAACAGCGTGGCATTTCTCAATGACCTTGCGCATCTGCTCCGGGGTGGGTGTCAAGACGTCCAGAACCGCGATGAGCAGGTCGCGATCGGACTTGTCGTCCCATTTGTGGGTGACTCGGCCTCCAGACATGTTGGGAACTCTGTGATGTGGTAATAGTAATGAAATGTGATGACAATTAAAAGCGCTGGTGTGTGAGGAGCGAAACGTTGAGTGGACGATGGTGGTGATGGAGTTGAAGTGAGCAGATGGTGAACGCAAGAGGAGTCAAAAAGCGAGGAACAGAAAACAGAATGGAGGAGAATGAGAAAGAAAACAACGAAAAAAAGGCTTCAATTCAGGACCAGGCGACTGGCAGGCAGGCATACAAGGCAGCTGTAGGAGTGTAGTCGTAGCCCTTTGCGCGAATTATGGCCATAATTGCCGCCCACTGATCTGAGCTCGGAGGCGATACCTCCATCACAGCCTGCAAAAGAACAGACCGAGCCCTGTCATCCCAGATCGTTCGACCGGCAGATCTGGTGGTAGACATGATCAAGGGTTATGTGATGAACGAAAGACTAGGTATTGTATTGCCTGTTTGGATGCTCTCGAGGTGAGGTGAAGGTGCGTGAGTTGTAGCAGACGCAAGGAAACGGATGGAAAGACAAGGGCAATGTACGGGATGTAAAGAAAGCAAGGTAGGAAACAAGAAGCAGTGAAGAGTGCAAACATACGACAGAGCGGACCACGTAAACAGCCAGCCCGAGTTGTTCATCTCCTCGACAACCGCCATCCAGTCCTCATTCGAGGCATTTGTGCGCTTTGCCAATGCTAGAAGAAGCTGCTGGTAAAGACCGGGGGCCTCCCAATCTTGCCTATGGTATCCAGCGGGCGGCATTGTGTTCAAGTGTTCAAGTACTGTAGGTGAAGTGAAGTATGGTTGTAATGCTGGGCAAGCAGTGTTGGAATATGGTGAACGAAAGGTTGGTCGTTTCTGGTGAAGGGCGGAAAAAAGCGAGAAAGACAAAAAGCAGAAACACAGCCAGAACTGAAAGAAATCTTGTTACCGCAACGCATCCCACGTCATGTCAATGCCTTTGGTCTTGAGGTAAGCTAGCACGGCTACACGCTGCTCGGGGGTAAGCACCGGGGTAGTGACGTGCCAGATGGACTCAAAGACGTCGGCCCTGATATCCTCAAACTTTGGCATGGTGGGCAAAAGGAAATAGTTGGGGTTATCTTTTTTTTCGGCTTTGGTTAGGGCGTAAGACGCTGAAGTTGAAGATGAGAACTTCAGGGGTATTGTGAGGGTTGATTTGGTATGTAACGGAGTAGGTTTTGGGGGAGCAGCAGGAGAACAAAAGCGAATCATGAAGACTGGCTGTCTTGGGTGATATAGAAAAAGATAGAAAGAAACAGTCTGATTTCCTACCGAATGCCGTTCCAGTTAGCATCATAGCCAGCTTCCTTCATCCGCTCCACGATGGCAGCCTTCTGCTCCGGGGCGATGCCCTCGGTTCCAAGCACGGAGACTATGGTAGTGCACAAAGTCGCCATTGCTGCGTCGTCCCACTTGATAGGCATTGTGGGCAGATCTGAGCAGAGTTACCGGGTTGGTTGAGTGTGAGGCCAAGGTCAAAGATGAAGAGATTCGTGGGTTGGCGGTGACTTTGTTGTTGTCGGGTTGGCGTCACAGAGGTCACAGATTGCGAAGGAGGCAGACGTGGTCTAGGGGCGTAACGCGTTTTGCTCCCTCAACAAAAGGCATAACAAAGTCATAAAGTCCAGGCCAAACTAATGCCACAGTTCTGGCGCCGATACCGGCAACGTGCCTTGTTAGATGCAACAAGTTTTCAGGTCCTGCCAAGCAGGTGGCCAGTAACAGAGCAGAAGCAGGACAACGAGATGAGCGTGTTGACAGTATACCTACCTAGTTATAGCCATGCCAGCTTGAAAGGCTCGACGACATCTTCAGAACCTTGCACTCGGATCAAAAAATTGAAAGAACCTGAGAAAAAAACCAGGGCACCACTGCTAAACATGCGGTGCCCATGCCGGCTCCTTTAAAACCCCATACTCCAAGACTCCCATCTCGCATGGGTGCCCAACATACAAGACTGTACCATCTTCCATAATCGTCATGCCGTCACAGCTATGCCCCGTCGTAGTCAAAACTGCTAACACTGGCCAGAGCTCGGAGGACGGCGTCGTCTACCAGGGACGGGTCCGTGACTGCATCCAGTCGTTGGCGCTTCGCACCGTGCACGGAGTCGTCGTCCTGTTCAGGGTGACCAGGGCCAAAGCCGATGCCCTCGGTATGCAAAGAGCCCATTGGCAACATTTGGTGTGGCTGTTGGTGTTGATGGTGTTGATCTTGATGCTGATGGGAATGACGCTGGTCTTGATCAAGTGATGGCGGCCGTTGCCGGTCGAGGAGATGTTGCTCGGTAGGGTGATAAGAGGTGTCATGAAGCTGAGGCTGCGGATCTATGCGCCCCTGTATCTGGGATTCTGTCTTTATTTGGACTTGGGGTTTCGTCTCGACGGGCTCCTGAGAGGTAGTATCCAAGACGGCCAGGGCACGCGCCACTTGAGTCGCTGGCGTCTCGGAGTCTTGAGCACCAGAGATGACGCCTTGCTCCTCTCCGTCTGCGGCAGATTCACCATTCTGTTCCGTCAATTTCCGTATCCGCCCACGGCCAGGACCTGGCCGGCGCATGATGGGATTTGACGCCGGGTCAGGTTTCCTGGGACTTTTTTCGGCAGTGCCGTTGGCTTCGGCTTTGTTCTGGGCACGCCTGAGGCCTTGGAAATGTTGACTGGACGAGTTGGCTGATATTAGTATCTGCTAGTCTGGCCCAGGAAGGCGACGGAATAAATGAAAGCATCTCCGAAAGTAGGTAGGCTAGAAGTATCAGGGCCACGCTCTCCGGTAATAATGGTGGTGCCTAGCATCAGGATAGCCTACACACAGTGCAAGACTTATACGGCCAGTGACATCCACGGTTTATCAATGATTCTTTTTTTGTTGGCGCATTCAAGACATAGAGTGGGCTCGACATGAGGATATGGAGAAAAGCAAGCTGTCTTGACGAAAGGAACAGTCCCCGTACAGGCCAACAACAGGTAGAAAAAAGATAAACAAGTAAACTCACCGACAGCCTTCGTTCGTAAACGTATAATGCATTTCCCTCATTTTGCTGCCGATTTTCTGCCATTCCGAACCCTTGGAGAGGGACATATTTCATTAGTTCCTGAGGTGTTGAGAACAAACAAAGGCTGCTAGCGCGTACACTTATGACTCCGATTTGCTTTACAGACAGGATGGTGAAGAACAAGTCTCGATCTGCGCGATCGCTCCAATGCTTGTATACTTGGTTCATTATTGAACGAGCCCTGAGCCAATAGAAAAAAAAGAACAAAAAAAAAAACGCGAGCCAATAGGCTTAAAGAATTGGTATTATTAGGGGTGGCACTGGGGAAAATTTAGATATCATTGAGATGGAACTCGAAATCGACTACAGCGCCGGTGCCTTTGCGAATTGGAATTGACGGGGCGGAAGAGTTGAACACCGTCGCAGCCCGCAGTCGACAATCAGTTTTCAAGGCCCGTGCGCAAAACTTGCCCAGGATAAATCAAAAGTTTACGTCACAAAGAAAGTGTATGCATGCGTTTTTGGGTTGCTTTTGAGCGGCGCATCGCATCAAAGCAACCGCATTTTTTTTCTTCAATGCATGTAGGCAGCAAACATGGAGGAATCGGCTCCCATTAATTTATCTCCGGTCTGTCAATGTGATTGGATCGAACCCCTGGTTTTTTTTCATTCCGATGTTTGCTCGTTGAATCTGCTCCGTCCAAACTTGTCGACTGGTGAGGTTGCCCCAAGTCAATTGGAGCGCAATCTGTCCGGACCAATCAGGCTAGTGTCCGAAATAAAAACGGGTATTAAGTGGGACCTCACCCCCTCTCACGTGCTATCGCGGAAGTATCGTGTTTTGGGAGGGAGGGGCGTGGAACAGGGACAAGAGGAGGAGAGCGTCGCATCATCTATCGGTGGCGCGTCCCGGCTCCCTGTCCCGGGGGCGGCGCTGACTTCCCGGTCCTTTTTCTTGTCCAATTTCCTTGGCGACCGGCATGAAGACTTTGACTGCCTACTCGGTAAGTGTGTGAGTCACAGATGTCGAGGCATCCAATACACCCACCCCCTCAAACTTTTTTACCCACACTTTGGCTTTTTGCCTAGCCTTGAAGCTGGCCGTACGAGGTGGTTAGTGATTGGGGCCGTCGAGGAAACGGAAACGAGTCTCGTTGCTCGCCATCCGTCAGATCAGTGGCAGCACCGGCAGCCCAGTCCCTTGCTTTGAAGGCAACCAGCCTGTTTAGGTACTCAATTGGAGGAGGGAGAAGAAAACGCATCCCATGCAGCCATAGTACTACTTTGGCGGCACGATGATATTAATGAGGCAACTGATTGAAGCCAAGCGCACCAAGGGAGTGTTAATGGGAACAAGAATCAATTCTTTTGCGCTAATTAAAATCCCTGCGCGCGCAAAAGCAGCACACAAGCGCTAAATTGCCCGATCGAATGCCACCAAGGCCCAAAGCCCCCAAACCACTTTACGCGGTTGGCCGCGTCGCCCACCACCCCGCTCTCCCTCCTCGTCCTTGTCCTCGTCCTCTTCCTCTTCTTCTTCGTTCCCTATTCATCGCCCCCTCTCTACCTCTCCCTGCTGCCCGGCAACGCCTGGCCCTCTCTTTATTCGCAGAGATGCATCTACATTTAGCTGCATCAAATAGATACTTTGCGCAACCCAACATCACCATGTAAAAATATGTATCTTACCTGCCTACCTAGCGCCCTGCAGCAAAAGTGATTGTAAACCAGACAGACGCAACTAAGAGCTCTATACTTTTCGTTTCTCTACTCCATATCTGTTTACAAAACAAACAAAATCAAAACGCGTTGCTTCTCGAGAGTGATTCAAGTCTGCAATTCTCCTCATCTCTCGACCATCTCCACGATATATAAACCAACGCCCCCATGCTCTGATCACCCCAAAAGAGTGACTGATTTGGAACTGTCCTGGCTACCTATCTTTTTTCGACCTAGCACACTGTGCTTGGCACCCTTTGCTACCTTGCCTCGCCTTCCCAACGCACCAGGAGCCAGGTACCAAGGACGATTTCAACGTCTATATAATATCTATTCCTTCCGACCCACCACCTTCGTCTCTCTTCGCTCCCCTCCCGGCTCTGCTCTGTAAGATCTGGCTGCCTTACCTGCCGCTGGTCTTTCTGCAGATGCCTTGACTCAAATATTTCGCCATCCTCTACCGTCAGACAGTTTTGCTTCCTACCGAGTCCCTGGCAATCCGCTCAACCATCCAGGCTTAGGAGTATCTGCCACAATGACTAAAGCCGACAGCGAAAAGGCCATGACCCGGGTCCTCTTTGCCATGCTCAAACAAGTGTCTCTCAAAGATGTGAGTATATGGCTTCTTTCTTACGCGGTGCACATACAGTAGAGCGATCTTGTCCATACTGACTCTCGTGCTCGTCTAGATCAACTGGGCACAGGTCTCCCAAGATCCCGTCCTTCTCCATCCCATCAGCAACGGTCATGCCGCGAGAATGAGATTCAGCCGCTTTAAGAAGACCATGGAGCCCGACGTTGTTCTGCACGAGTCCCCCGACAGCTCAACCAAAGTCAAAAAGTCCCGGAAGAAGAAATGTGTGACCAAGGCGAGTCCCGCCATGCAGTCCATCATCCAAGAGAACTTGCAGCCCATCAACCAAGAGAACCTGCAGTCCATTAGCCAAAATAACATGCAGCAGGCGGCCTTCCAGAACATCACCGACTGGCTTGACCAGGAATCTGCAAGTCGCCAAACACAGACGGGAATGCCCCCTGTGCAAGTCAAGGTCGAGTCGCCATTCTTGGCAACTATGCAGGCGTCAAATATTCCGCAGATGCAGTCCACCGCCCCCGAGGGCCAGAACAGGTTCCTGACCCCCGCCAGCGATTTTGTGGGCAGCCCTGTGGGCAGCCCTGTGGGCGACTTCTTCAACGCCAACGCCTTTGAACCCTCGTCCGTCGTCGATAACCGCCACAGCCCAGCCCAGCAGTTGGCAACTCTGCCGGCGTCAAACATCCAGCCGATGCAGTCCACCGTTCCCGAGAACCACATCGGATTCAACAGCAGGCTCATGACCCCCACCAGTGACTTCATGGGGAGCCCTGCGGGCGATATCTTCACTGCCAAAGCCTTTGAGCCCTCCTCGTCTGCTGTCGACAACCACCTGAACCCGGCCCCACAGTTCTGGGACGAACACTCTGCCCTCCCCAGTGTGCCCAACCCTTTGTCTGCCGACTATGACTCTATGGGCTTCGGCGGCCCCACGAACACTATCGACGTTGGCGGACAGCCCTCAACCATCACTAACCTTGGTGGACCCAAGAACAATACCAACATTGGCGGACAACCCTCAACTACCACCAAATTTGGCGGATATCTCGCCCAAGGCTTTTCTCAGAAGCAGATTGACGAGGCGTTGGAAATCGATTGGGGATTTCTCCATGACAATCACAACAGAGGCACATAAGCGGGCGGCTAGCCAGGCTACATGTAGCTCATCAGTTCTGGGAATTGGTAATTTGTACAAACTGGATGGATATCCATGGGAATGGCTTTTGGAGTTTTCAGGCGACATTTGGGCGGCTTTGATAGCGCTATGAGTAACGGAACAAAGGTTCATATGGGCTGTTTCTTTTCTTCAGAGATGCTAAGATAGCTGAAATTCGAGTTTCTGATGGGAATCTTTACCTTCACTGCTCGTTACAACATAATGTGCTTCCTCGGCCAGCCCTCTCAAGTGACCTAGCCTAGTTCAGTGAAAGGACTGCAGGTTTGCCCGCTACCTATGTAGGTACAGCTACGAAAGCCGGAATACCTGCATTACCGTTGCCGTTTACAAGGGGCGGCGGCAGCTAGCAGTGAACCCCAGCAGGTATACTTGTGTAAACAAGTTGTCAACTCATGTGTACAATACTCTAGAAGACTGGCAGTAGAGGCAAAAATTCCGTCTACAAAGCTGACATTGCTCTCTGCCACGTCATAGAAATTGCTGGCTCTTCCAACTCACTCGGTACCACGGTGGTCTAAAGAAAGAAGCAGACCAAGGACAAAAGACCAACCATAACAGATGTCCATCTGCATGCTTCTAGTTTACAATAAGTTGAAATCTTTCTTTGTTCTTTACCAGCAGCCAAGTTCCGTGATCCAAGGTCATTTGGCTTGTCAATGAATCTTCCTCTCTTGAGCAAATTTGAGTGCAATCCATCATAGAACAACAAGCTCTACGTCAAAACTCCCCCAGAACGCAGCCCTCCTCACTTTACTTTCAACCAAGACCCGATTCTTCGCCCGTTTTTGTTTTGCACTTCACCTTGCATCAAAAGCCGAATCAAGCTTTGCTCCTGAACAAGCATCAAAAATCAACACAACAGTCCCATACAACAACTAACCATGTCAACCGAGACACCCAAGAAGGACGGCAAGGACGGCCCCACGCCCACTCCCACCGAGGCCATGTTCTTCCTGTATGTGATGAAGAACAGCAATCTGAAGAGCGAGGACGTCGACTGGGATGCCGTGGCCGTTGAGGCGGGCCTGAAGAACGCAGCCACTGCTCGGGTAAGCCATTCTTCTCTCTATCTCTCTCTCTCCTTCTATCCATTCTTCCCACCAACCCAGTCGCCTAAGTCGTGCAGGCCCTCTCCCCTCGCTAAAGAGCCCACATTATTGAAGCAATATCTTTGAAATCATTCTTTTTACTAAGCTGACCTCAAGACAACCTCTTTTTCCACAGACTCGCAACCGCCAGATCAAGCAGAAGCTCGGCTTCGGAACCCAGCCCGCCGGAACCCCCTCGCCCAAGAAGAGGGCCGGCGGCGTCGCCAAGAAGGCCGCCGCCGCAACCACGCCCAAGACCCCGCGCGGTGGCAAGACCAAGGGCGGCAAGAAGAAGGCCGAGGCCGAGGTCGAGAACAAGGCCGAGATGGACTCGCAGGAGGGCGCGGAGGAGGTTGAGGATGAGGAGGACGTCAAGCAGGAGTAGCAAAATGTCTTGAAGCCGTTGTGGCGAACAACCCGAGGAGGATTAGGAGGGAATGTCGTCACGTTTTGCTGATGTGAAAGGACGAGGGATCCCGAGATCTGGGACATGGATTTTTGATCCACATATGGAAATTCGTGATCAAACAAAACCTCATAAGGTAGTCATGTGTTTTGAGTTGACCTTCATATGGTAGGAGGACATTTGACTTGTGTGCTGCCACTTTGCCGCTTAGAGTCTGCTCCTGATTATGAAGCAAATAAAGATTGGGGACCAAGAGCAATTTATCCACGACCGCTAGAAAGTCCCTAAAGAGGTAAGGTATCTAGTCTAGTGGGTAGGAAGTAGAAGGAAGGAGGTACAGAAGGAGATATGAGGTAGGTACCTATGTACTTTTGCATACCCACCCACCTGCTCCTGCCGTTGTGTGACATTTTTTTGCAACCCTAGTTTTTTTTTCCATCTGGTGTTCTCTTTTCTTCTTTCGTTCCCTTCATCGCACCGCGACATCACGAACTGCTGCCAAAAAAACGCTACAAAGCTCTCTAAAGACTCACTACACTCAAACATCTACAACTCTCTAAACATACAAGACTTCCTAGTGACTCGGAGACACTTTCTTGCCAATCACCAGGGGGTAGAGATCCCTGGTGATATTGACGAAGATTACGGCAGAGAAAAGCCCTGGGAATGTGGCTTGTGTGACAGAGCCTATGTTTGGTAAGCTCGGCACCAGCAGCAGCGGCGGCAGCGACGGCAGCAGGAGCGGCAGCAGCAGTCGCCGCCGCCACAGCAACCGCTGCCCTTTGTCTGGGCTCCTGCCTGGGCTGTAAGTAATCGTTTTTACTATGAATATATTTTGTTTCTTTATAAAACTGATACCATAACGTTTAATTTTAGAGCGACCCTGGTACGGACAGTTATATTCCTGGTCCGCGCTTTCCCCCTCCCCCCCTTTGCCGGCCCGTCCGGCAC